>WOXC01010100.1:0-245061 GCA_011680675.1 Gymnobelideus leadbeateri | reverse complement strand
AACTATAACTTAAAAATCATTAATCTGTCTATAATTTTAACCTAGCCAGCACCACTAATAGAAATGTCCCCCAAAGAGATCAAAGAAAGAGGAAAAGAGCCAAGATGTGCAAAAATACTTACAGCAACACGTTGTGTTGTAGCAAAAATTTGGAAACTAAAAGATATCCATCAATTAGGAATGGCTGAACAAATTATGGCATATGAATATAATATTGTTGTACCTTAAAAAGCGATGGATTAAAAGAAACCTGGAAAGACTTGTATGAACTGATGAAGAGTGAAGTGAGCAGATCCAAGACAACATTTTACACAATGACTACAATATTGTAAAGAAAAACAATTTTAAAAGACTTCAGAACTGTGATCAATGCAACAACCAGTCACAATTCCAGAAGATTGGTAATAAAGTATATTACCCATTTCCTGACAGATGATGAACAAGAAGTACAAAATGAGACATACTGCTTTGGATGTGACCTACTATATGTGGATTTATTTTTGTTGATCGTGCTTATTTTTTTTTTTTTTTTTTTTTTTAGAAATTATTATTGGGGGCGCGGCTAGGTAGCACAGTGAGTAGAGTTGGCCCTGGAGTCAGAAGGACCTGAGTTAGGCTCCGACCTCAGACACTTAACGCACACACAAACAAAAACCTAGCCGTGTGACCTTGGGCAAATTACTTAACCCCAATTGCCCTCCAAAAAAAACCAAAACAAACAAACAAAAAAATTATTATTGGTTTTATTTCATTTAAGTGGAGGTTGAAGAAGCTTAGTGACAATTCTGCCCCACTAGAAGAAAAGGAAAAAAAGACGGTCACTAAAAGCATCTTTTAAATGTACAGCAAAAAAAAGAAAAGAAGGGAATACAGAGAAGTAAGACAACTTTAAAATATGGTGATTTTATTAGGTACTTTTGAAAAAAGGAAGCTGTATATAATAGAGGTTCATAATTTCTTATTTAGTAAGTTTCCTTTGTATATGGAAATGTTCGTCTTTGATAAATTCAAAATAATAAAAGAGTAAAATTATCAATTTTATTGTATTGTTATTGTTCTTAAAATATGTTCATTGGTTTACCCGAAGTCACATTGCTAATAAATAGGACCCTGGACTCTGAACCAAGTGAGAAACTGGTGACCTAACTTCTAGTCTTTGTCAATAATTTGCTGTATGACATTGGGTATGCCATTTTATCTGTTTCCTTCTCTGTAAAATGAAAGTATTGGATTAAATTATCCCCAGTGATCATTCCAGCTCCAAAATTAACTAGTTCAGTGATTTAAGAAAAAAAAATTGTTACCAAGATAGAAATAAAAAAAAATTTTTTTAGGTTAATTATCCTTTCCCACACCTTTCCTTTATATGAGCAATTAATTACAAAGCATTTGGCTTACACTAATGATCCTTTTCTTCTTCATTAGCTTTCTTGCCTATTATGGGACCCCTGGTAAGTAGCCAGAAATAGACAGTATAAAGATATCATCATTGTGCATAATTTTTTCATTATTTCCACATACTATTTATTTTCACATTGGAAAACAGAAACTTAACATTACTAGTTATCCCAGTCTAATCATTCTGGAGAACAATTTGGAACTATGCCTAAAATGCTATAAAACTTTACATGCCCTTTGACCCAGCAATATCCCTATCGGGTTTGTATCCCAAAGAGATCAAAGAGAAAAGAATCTATATTTACAAAATTATTTATAATAGCTTTTTTTGGTGATGGCTAAGAATTAAAAATTGAGGGAATGCCAGCCAATTGGGGAATGGCTGAACAAGTTGTGGTATATGACTGTGATGGAGTACTCTTGTGCTATAAGAAATGATGAGTAGAGGGGCAGCTAGGTGGTGCAGTGAGTAAGAATGCCAGCCCTGGAGTTGGGATGACCCAGGATCGGTCCCGGGCTCAGAAAATGAGCACCCACACGTAAATAATGACTGGCCATGTAACCTTGAGCAAGTCACTTAACCCCAATTACTTTAAAAAAAAAAAGAAAGAAATGATGAGTAGGATGACTCTGTCTTGGGAAATGTTATATGAACTGATGCAAAGTGAAGTGGGCAGAACCAGGAGCAAAGCTATAGTGGGCAGAACACAGTAACAGCAAAACTATAAGGATGATCAGTTGTGAAAGATGTAAGTACTCTGATCAAGACAATGATCCCAAACAGTTCCTAAGTACCCATAATGAAAAATGCTGTCCACTTCCAGATGAATTCTAAGTGTAGATTGAAGCATACTTTTTTCACTTTATTTTTCTTGCTTTTTTTTTCAATATGCCTAATATGGAAATATGTTTTACATGACATGTATAATCGATATCGCTTGTCTTCTTGAGGGATGGGGGAAGGGTGAGACTGAGGGAGGGAATTGGGAATTTGACATTTTAAAAAGTGAATATTAAAAATAAATTTTAAAAATACATAGAAAAAAATAACTAGTTATCTAAAGTTTGGTCATTTCTAAGAAACAATGTGGTATAATGGAAAGAAGCTTAGTTTAGGACCTACCTCTGCTGTTCTCTGTTTATTCTTGTATAAGTCACAATCTCTCTGGGACCACAGTTTCCTCCCTTCCAACTCTAACTTTATATGATATGTTGCTAGTTATCTTTTATGTTTATATAATCAATACTGTGCACTGTGCCTTGCACATAGCTGGTGCATAATAAATGTTTATCAGTTATTGACTAACATTTCTTCTACTAGACCTAAATACCTTGAGGGCAGGGATAGTCTTGTTCATTTTCTCCCCTACAGTGCCCAGCACACTGCCTTGTGCATAAGAGATACTTAATAAAATCACTTGTTGGTTAGTCTTCTACTCCATCTTATTCACCTTGTCCTATCATCCTGGTGCTCTTCTGAATCTACTCAGCACATCAAGTTATAGATTGATCATAGAATGTAGGGCTAAAAGTAGACTATAAGTTCCCTGAGGGCAGGGACTATTTTGGTTTTGCTTTTAAACCCCTAAAGCTAGTTTAGTTCCTAGGATATAGACACTGTGCTTGTTGAATTGAATTGCTGAAGGAACCAACAGTCTTGTAGTCCATTCCCTCATTTTGCAGATGAGGAAACTAAAACCAGAGAAGTTAGTCACACAGGTAGTAAAATCCCAAGTCTTCTGACTGCATATCAACCCTTTGTTCTTTCCTGTACAGCATAGTGTCTGTCCATGAACCCCTTACTGTCTGGTTCATGTACCAGCTGAGGTAAGCAAGGTTTGGTAAAAGAAACTCACTTTTCCTTTTGTTTCCTTCATGCAAGGTAGCCCTATTTCTGCAAAAACATAAAGGAATAAAGGCTGCTCTTTTCCCTCAGGTAACAGCTGTTTCTATTTTATGATCAGTAAATTATTTCATGCTTGAATTAAAAATATAATAACTCTACATTATTTCTTGCAGCTTTTCATCCATGCATATAATACTGAATTCAGCATAGCAAATGGAAATGCAATCCATGTAAGTAAGCAATTAACCTTTTATTTTTGTATCATCCCTTAGGAAATTTAATATAATCCACAAATAATGAATAAGTGATTCACTAAATGTATAATTTTATTTTTTTCTCCCTTAGGCAAAATATTCTCTTGAACAACAACTTCTTGGGATAACTACAATTCTTTCTACAACATTTTTTGGAGTAGGTATTTTTTAAGACCCACTGAATCACATTCCGGTATCTCAAATCAAATGCTTATGCAAAACTGACATAATTCTTCATATTTATCATGATGTTTATCGCTGTACAGCTTGAGTAATATTCTTACATTATGCCAGAGTTGTAAGAGGTAATGAGGTCCAGAAGACCTGACTCATACATATACTAGCTATGTGATTTTGGGGAAGTCATTTAACTTCTCAGTTGCCAATGTAAAAGGTTTCACATGGGAAATTCCCCTACAGCAATGAAATCACAGGTCTTGACTGGAAAAAAAAAAACACAAACATGGTTAGGGAAAATATCACCTTTGGGACTGATTTGGTAGCTTCCTTTGTACTTGGAAGACATTGTCATCATGTTGGAAAATTGGGTTCATTTAATTCATTTGAAAACTATAATAATAAAAATATAAACTATTTAGTCATAATTGAACTATGGAATACAACTTTTTATGCAAATGTTTGGTCTTTATTTTCTATGCACACATAAAATCATAATTGTAACTTTTCTGTTTACTTATGACAGTATTCTAGACATCCTTACCTAGGTAAGATTAATTTTTTCCTCTGTGATTTCATTAATATAGGGAACTCCCTAGGGGCAAACTCCCTCTATTAATGTAGTTTGGCAACTGTTATGCAATTTATAATCTCAGAAATGTTACAAGAGAAAGACAAGAGAGCACAGGAGACAGGGAATTGGTCTTGGAGGCAGGAAGAACCGATCCTGCTTCTGACTCGTACTGACTGTGTAACTCTGGGAAAGGAATTTAAAATTAAATTATACAACAAAATTTAAATTCCAAATCTGCATCGAGACTAGAAAAGCAAGCTCAGTGTCATTGTCACTGTTTCTCACAACTTCCAAAGTCATAAATCACAATCAATATTAGTAACTCATATAACTTTATTGTTATGCCCATTATCTTGTTTGAAATCTTGACCTTTACATACAATTCAGTAGTTTGATTATAGGATGATCACATTATATTTCTAATGATTCCATCAGTATCCTAACCAACTAGCTTTATACGTGGCTTATATATTGAAATAGGCTAGCTAAATTTTTAGTTAAGTGTCTTGGTAAGTGTGCAGTTGTTTTTCAGTGCCAATTGAATATAATCTATAGTAGTGACTCCAAACCCTCTACCACATATATGTAAGACCCTACTATGCTTATTTCCACTTGTCATCCACCAAGATTAACTTTCCTTCTGCAGATCTCATATAGCACTTTGTGTTTTGCTTCTCCATTTATCAGGTTCTATTTTGTATTGTAGTTATTTGTGTATGTGCTAGATCCCTTTCCCAACCCTATCCCCACTAGACCTGTAAGGCCCCTGAGAGCCTTATCAGTCAGCTTTGTAACTTAGTGCCTTGAACGATGCTCTGTACAGAGTAGGTACATTATAAATGCATGTCAAATTACAATAAATAAATATCCCTTCTCTTGGTTTCCTAGATTTCCCCCCTTTTGATGATGAATCGATACTCATTCAAAGGACCTGCTGTTCAGAACGTTGTTACCAAAATCTTACCTATCCCTCTTCTGGGTAAGTAGATAAGAACTGGAAACACGGCAGTGAGCTGGTTTTTACCTACCTTGCGTCCTTATGTAAAGAGACATATCTTCCTCCCTATTCTTTGCACAGATAGTTCATTCTGTTCCTATCCATATTGTGCCTAATCTTGAAGGACATCAGGACAAAGCTATCTTTTATAGCCTGCCTGCTCAGGTCCTGGATTGTATTTATTTCCTTTTTCCAGATTATAAATGTTTTATGGGTTTTTCCTCTTTTACCACTGTGTTCAGCATCATAGTAGAGAGAAAATATCCTGGTTCTCTAATCTGACTCCCACATTTTGATCATGTAAATTTTAAGTGCAATGACCAAGCAAATCTTAGCCCTGCTACTTATCATGTCTCTAGTTTTGGGCATGGCATCTAAGCTTTAGTTTTCACATTTATGAAATGAAGCTGTTGGACTGATTGATGCCTCTAAGGCCCCTCCCAGCTCTGTGTCTATGATTCTATAATCTTGCTTTGAAAGAATAGGTGAAACACCCTTCCTGGGGATACTGGTATAGAATGTCACATAGACTGTCAGTTATAGTGACTGTGTTGGTTAGTTTTGCTAAATAGGATTTCTTTGTTAAAAAGGAAAGTTTCGGAGCGGCTAGGTGGCGCAGTGAATAGAGCGCCGGCCCTGGAATCAGAAGGACCTGAGTTCGGAGCCGGCCTCCGACACCTAATCCGCACAAACAAAAACCTAGCCGTGTAACCTTGGGCAAGTTACTTAACCCCAATTGCCCCAAAGGGGCGGCTAGGTGGCGCAGTGAGTAAGAGCTCCGGCCTCGGAGTTTGGATGACCCGAGATCAGATCCGACCTCAGAAAATGAGCACCCATGCATAAATCAAATGACTAGCCGTGTAACCTTGAGCAAGTTACTTAACCCCAATTGCTTTAAAAAAAAAAAAAAAGGAAAGTTTCTCAGGTGGGCAGCAGTATATTGGGAAGTGACTAGGTTGTAAAAAACAAATGCCTCAAAAAAATTTTAAATTCACTTTTTTTTTTAGTAAATTTTATTATTTATTTTAAACTTAAATACAAAACAAGAAAAGAAAAAAACAACATTGCCATGCACACAGCATAAAGGATTCAATATAAAGCAATAAATTTCCATTTCAAGAAAACCTATATAATAAATAAATTTTGTTTTCAAAACTGCTTAGCTTTTCTTTGCTTCCTTATAGGTTTTCTTTTGGGGGTTTTTTTTGGCTTTTTTTTTGCTGTGCACTTTTTATTTAATTTTTCCCCACCACCCTGCCACCCTCGTACCATACTTTAAGGAAGGTGACAATTAAGGACAGATATATTCATAAACATGCACATATATATATATTTATATTTATACACATATATGAAGACCATACTATGTTTATTTTCTCCTGTCATGTTTTTCTGAACGTAGCTAGCATCTTCCTTCATAAGTCCAAGTCTTTTTGTGTTTTCTAAATCAACCAGTTTATCATTTCCTAACACTACAGCAATATTCCAACCCAATCACATCCTATCTGAGAGATTGTCTATGAAAGTTTTTTCCCCAATTTTCTGCAATTTCTTCTATTCTTGGCTGCATAAGTTTTATTTATACAAAAAAATTTTAATTCAAAATAATCAAAATTATCCATTTATACTTCAACATTGCTCTCATTTTATATTATAATTTAAGCTCTGATACTGATGAATCTACTTCCATTACATCTTTTTCCCCTGTTTTCTTTGAAGTCCCTGACCATATGAACTTTGTTATTATTTTTTCTGAGTAAGATAATTTTTTTAGAAATTGAATTGGGATGGTATTGAATAAATAGATTAATTAGGTAAAATTGTCATTTTATTGGCTTTACCTACCCATGAACAATAAATATTACTTCAGTTATTTAGATCTGACTTTATTTGTATATAAAGCGTTTTATGTTTATATAGTTCCCTGTGTCTGTTTTGGCAGGTACTCTCAAGTATTTTATGTTGTCTAGCTATTTTAAATGATCTAAAACAATATTAAATAATATTGCTGACATGTAGTATAGTTTCCCTATTTTCTCTTTTGATTAAATCTATTTTAGCTTTAACTTTGTCTGAGATCATGATTACTACTCCTGCATTTCTTACACAATAAATTCTATTCTCAACCTTTATTTTATCTTTGTGTGTATCTCTCTTTTTATAGCATTTCCTGAAAGCAACATACCATTAAATTCAAATTTTTTTATTATTATTTAAAGACCTTTATTAACAGATGCTTGCAGTTTGTGGATTTTTGAAAAAATCAGGTGTACTTTTAAATTCAAAATTTTAATCCACTCTGTTTCCATTTTATAGGTAAATTCATCCTATTCACATTCTAAGCTATAATTACTCATGTGTTTTCCTCCTTCCTATTTTTCCTCACTATCCTTCTCTCCTTTTTCCTATCTCTCCTCACTCCTCTACTTTATTTCTACCTATTTGCCCTTCTATTCCTTAACCTACCCAACTCTCCAAGAGTCCCTCCTTTATCCTCTACCTCTAACTTATTCCCTTGCCCTCTTATTGCTTTCTGTATTTAGAAGACTGTTATACCTTTCTAGATAGATGTTATTCCCTCTTTAACCCATTCCCAATGAGAGTAAGGTTCCATCACTACCTGCCATTCCTCCTTACTAGCTTCTTCTGTATCAGTTTTTCCTATTTGTGTCTCATTTGTATGAGATAATTGCTCATTTTTCTCTCCCTGCAATTTTTATTTTTTAATCACTTTATCAGACATAGCTCAGCCCAAACCTTTTTCTCAAACTACCAAAATAATGATGACTGTCATGAGTACTGATAATATTTTCACATATGAGAAGTAAACAATTTGACCTCATTGAGTCCCTTATAATTTGTCTTTAATGTTTACTTTATATTCCTTCTAGATGTTATATGTTGAATTTTCCCTTAAGTTTGGCTATTTTTATTACAGATGCCTGAAAGTCTTTTAGTTCATTAAATATCCTTTTTTTTTCCATTCAGGATTATAGTTAACTTTGCTGGGTAAGTTACCCTTGGTTGTAACCTCCAGCTCTTTTGTTCTACAAAATAGTATTCCAAGAGGAGCAGCTAAATGGTGCAGTGAATAGGACACCAGCCCTGGAGTCAGGAGGACCTGAGTTCAAATTCAGCCTTAGACACTTGACACACTTGGCTAGCCGTGTGACCTTGGGCAAGTCACAACCACAACTGCCCTCCCAAAAAAGCAAAAATATATATATATATATATATAGTATTTCAAGACCTATAGTCTTCCAACATGGCTTCTAGTTCTTGTGTAATCCATATTGTGGCTCCATGATATTTAATTTTTTTTTCTAGTTGCTTCCAGTATTTTCTCCTTAATGTGGGAGCTTTGAAACTTGGCTATGATATTCCTCTAAGTTTTCCTGCTGGGATCTCTTTCAGATAGTGATGTTGGATTTTTTTTCTATTTCTGCTTTGCCTTCTTGTTCTAGAATTTCAGGGCAATTTTCCTTGATAATTTCTTATAATATTGTATCAAGATTCTTTTTTTTTATCACAATTTTCAGGTAGTCCACCTATTCTTATATTATTTCTCCTCAGTCTGTTCTCCAATCCAGTTGTTTTTCTGATGAGATGTTTCACATTCTCTTCTATTTTTTTTAATTCTTTTGATTTTGTTTTATTATTTCTTGGTGTCTTAGAATGTCATTAGCTTCCTTTTGCCCAATTCTAGTTTTCGAGGAATTATTTTCTTCCTTAAGTTTTTGGTTCTCTATTTCAAGTAATTCTTTTCATAATTTTCTTGATTTTCTTGGATTGCTCTTAAATTTTTTTTCTAATTTTTCCTCCACCTCTCTTACTTGATTTTAAAGCCCTTTTTAAAGTTCCTCCAAGAACTCTTTTGTGCTTGGGACTATTTCTTATTGTAAAAGGAGTGACTTTTTTTTTGCTACGTTATATTTCTCTGAATATCAACCTAGATCTTCTCTATCCCTGTAGTAGCTATGTATGGTTGGGTTCATTTTCCTTTGCTTACTCATTTTTATTTTTACCTTGCTTTATTTGGTTTTTTTAGCAGCTATTAATGTAATCAAGTTATAGGCCCGAGGTATGGGGAATCTCAATGTCCCAAGTCTCAGGTCCTTCTTACTACAGGTTTGTCCCAGGGCTCAACCTTGGGCTCTCCTCTTCATTCCTAAACCATGCCTAGGAACCCCTAGCCACACTGTCCAGCAAATGGTCTTGCTCCACACTGTCCTTTTGGCTGCAAACTATAGCTGTCTTCTCTGCCCTGGAACTGAAGACAGGGACTCTGCTCTCCTGCAGGTACCCACAGCCAGTATCTTCCGCTACTACACTCACCAGGTGTGTGCACTAACTCCTTCTCCCCTGTAGCTGCAGCCTCGGATGTGTCTGTTCAGCATAGCTGTGCTTATATCCTTTGACAGTGGGAGGTCCTTCAGTCTTCTCTTACTCAGCCATCAGATACCCTTCCATCCTCACTGCATTCCCCCCGCCATAGTCCATGAGATGACAGTTTCTAAAACTGAGGCTGCCACCCAACCCAGTTTCCTCTAGGACTAGTTGATTTTGCTGTCAGCCTGGAGATGTTTGTACTTCACTCAGGCTGCACCTCCTCCCCGGAGGTCTGGGTCTTTGTAGGGGTGAGGGAGCAGTTAGGAAGGGGTGTCTTCTCAAGTTGTCTTAGGAGAACAACTGCTTAACCCCTGACTTTTGTTTATTTCTGATGCTCTATATCCCCTCTGAGGCAATATTCTATCATTTTTGTCTAGGAAATTTGGAGAACCGAAATTTTTCTGACCTATCCTGACATCCTTCTAGAATCCTGTCTAAATTAATATTTTTAAAACAAATCCCATGAATTTTCCGTGGGAGAGAGAGGACATAGATAATATTCAGCCTCCTTCACATTGTAGGTGTTGTTATCTGTTAGTCCTTCAGAGCTTTTTCTTTCTCTTCAACAATAACTTAGTTTGCAGTATATCTAAGGTTGATTGGAAACACAGGCAGCATAAGAAAATTAAACAGTTATTTCACTGAATTCTTAGGCTGGCCAGAGTGCAGATTCAGTTATTTCCACAACAGATCTCTGTCTGGAGCATTTTGACATGTTCTAAGTGTGACAAAATTATATCCAAGGTAAATTTAGCTGACTAGAAAGCAATTTCCATGTTTTGTTTTGCTTTTGAATTCTACAGCCTTTTTAAGTACATTTAATGTGGTGGTGAGCAGAAGCCATGAGTACCAAAATGGAATTCGAGTCATGGACAAGAATGGGAATGTTGTAGGACTGTCACAAGAAGCTGGGACAAAGGTAGGTGGGCTATTGTAGAGCTCTCCTATCTGCTAACTCTTCATGCAAAGGACTGAATATTCTCTTTTGAGGAGAGGAAGTCCTCCTCTTATCCCCTTCCCCAATCCCCCCCCCCCCCAGTACATTGCTTTGCATTTTGTGTTCTGATATTTGGTTGATGTGAATTATCATTGTGTTTATCTCTATTAGTACAAGGAGATTTTGTTTTTCAAATACAGTTGGCATTATCCCAGGCTGCGGTCAATCAGGCAGTGCTGGTCTAGGTGGCCAACACAAAGAGTAAGGAACAATAGCATTTCCCTACCTATTCTGTTTTGTGCTTTGAATTGAGAGGATTTGACTCTATCCCACTAGGTTTTTGGACCTTAAATGATCCCAGTCTTCCCTTCTAATGAAGTCTTTTACAAAGAAGTTCAAAAACAAAAACCTAGCCATGTGACCTTGGGCAAGTTACTTAACCCCAATTGCCCTCCAAAAAGCAAAAAAAAAAAAAAAAATTGTATAGCTTCCTGACTCTACTTTGCACTTTCTTTAGGCAGTTGGAGAAACAGCACTGTCTAGAGGTTTGCTCTTTGGGACTTCAATGCTTCTTTCAAGTGCCTTTTCACACTTTGTTGAAAGGTAAGAGTTAACTCACTGCTGTCTAAGTAAGACCGCCATTTCAGAAAAGTAGAAATCTTGCATCCCGATTTTTTTAGAAAAGGAGCAGCTAGATGGTGCAGTGAATAGAGCACCGCCCTGGAGTCAGGAGGACCTGAGTTCAAATCGGGCCTCAGACACTTAATACAAAAACTAGCTGTGTGACCTTGGGCAAGTTACTTAACCCCAACTGCCCTCCAAAAAGAAAAAAAAAATTTTTTTTTGAGTATGCACTCAAGTATGTGTGTGTATATTATATACAAATTATATTCATTAGCTACCATAGTACTAATTGTGTGCATTGTAAAACTTATACAAAATAGAAATTTAACAAGGATGACATCACATTTGATCTTAAAGTCAGTAGAACACTGGAGTTTATTGAGTAGGGAGACCACATGGTGAGACCTGTATTTTAGGAGGATAATCTTGACAGCTGTGTGAAGGATAACATGGAAAAAGGAGAGACTTGAAGCAGGGAGACCAATTAGGTCTTTTGGAATATTCTAGTTGAGAAATGAAAAGACCCTGACCTAGGATTATGGCTAAGTGAATAGCAAGAAGGGGGCATATCAAGAGATGTTATGGAAGTAGAAACAACATAATCTGGCAACTGATTTGCTAAGTGCAGTGAAGGAGTGAGGAATTGAGGATGCATCGAAGATTGGAAACCTGGCCCCTGGAAGAACAGTGGTGCTTTCAGCAAAAGCCAAGAAGTTTGGAAGAGAAATGGGTTTGGGAGAAAAATAATGGAACGAATTTGATTATGAAAGCCATTACCCATCCCTGACAGTTGTCCTATATGATTTACTTTGTCCCACTCAAGATGGAAAGAGTTATGGGCCTTTCTTATTGCTCAGTGCCCACTCTCTGAGAGGCCCTTACTGAAGCTGTGAGGTGATCTGGTGAGGGGAGGGAAATGTATATGCTAGGGGAGGTGTGTGTGTGTGTGTGTGTGTGTGTGTGTGTGTGTGTGTGTGTGTGTGTGTGTAAGTAAGTGTGTGTTAGATTTTTCCCAATGGCTGTGGATGTCTATGTAGTGGTTAACTTATAACTGCCTTGAAGGGTTGATGTCTGATTCAGGAGAGGGAATTTTGGGTGTTTGCAAAATAAAGTGAGGGACAGAGAGGGAAATAAAGGTAGATGTGGTTTTGTTAGAAACAAAACAATCAGTAAACAAACAATTATTAAGTGCCTACTATGTACCAGGCACTGTGTTTGGAATTAGGGATAAAAATATTAAGAATAATCCCTAGCCCATTGGGGCCCAGAGATTCACCTTGCCCTAATGGCAAAGTTGAAGGGGGTATGGGAGAAGATATGGGAGAGAGCATATTGGATGAGGGGATATCTAGTGGGACTGCTGTTCTGAAGGTGGTGGGTAGGGAAAAAATGGGGGAAAAATGTAACTCATAATCTGGTGGAAATGAATGATGTAAACCAGAAGTTAATAAAGCATTTGTTTAATTGAGACAAAAAAAAAAGAATAATCCCTAGTCACAGGAAGCTTGCATTTTAATAAAGAAGACAACATACCTATACACACATGCATGTACTTATATATACATACACATGTCTATATACATATATGTATATAATATGTCTGTGTGTATAAATAGAATAAATGCAATGTAGTTCACTGCAAGGTAGTTTGGGAAGGAGGCAGTAGCAGTTAGAGGCGGGATCCGGAGTCATGCTACACACTCATACTGTCTTCTCACTTTGGAGACCACATGATCTCCAAAGGCTTTTCTAGTACTAAATCCTATTAAGGCCACTGTTCAACATGGGCCTGTATTTTTTGTCTTGACTCGAGGTCTTCATTTCTTAAACCAGGATGAGTAACAAGAAAAGATAGCAGATTCACTGGACTTACCTCCTTTATCAGAAACAAGTATGAGGAAAAGGTCTTATTGACACTTTGACTATTCAACTTTGGCCCTAAAAGATTGTAGCTAGAGGGCAGCTAGGTGGCACAGTGAATAGAGCACCAGCCCTGGATTTAGGAGGACCTGAGTTCAAATCCAGCCTTAGACACTTAATACTTACTGGCTGTGTGACCTTGAGCAAGTCGCATAACCCCAACTGCCCTACTTCCCTACCCCCATCCCCATCCAAAAAAGCAAAAAAATTGTAGCTAGAAACTTGAGTCACATCAATGCCTTCCTTAGCTACTCTCCCCCACCTTTATAATAAGTCAACACCCTTCTAAAACATCCTACCTGCTGGTTCTCATTATTTGGAGCTCCACCCAGTGCATCCTTCCTCCTCACCTTCAGGGTGGACCTTCTGGTTTCTAGATAATTGAGAAAGGTGTTCCCCATAATCTAAGAGATGAACAAGCAAAAGGCAGCAGCAGGTCAGAACATGGGGCTACCTAATATAACTCTAGGGCTACAGTATACATCATTTGGTGGGGTTTGGTGGTGCTATGGAAATAGACTCACATAAAATAGCAATGAAGATGATAGAACTGGTGACTCTGATGTTATTCCGTCCAATTGTAAAGTGCCTGCTTCAGAAGCTAGCGTAATTTTGTAGTAAGATTTAGGAGGTGTAACTTTCTTTCCTTAGGACCAACCTTGTCCGTCAAAATCCAAAGATTCTGATGGCCATGAAGCTAAATGTGACTTTTCTGGCAGTGGGATTGATGGTACCAGTTTCATTTTGTCTGTTTCCACAGACAGGGCAGGTAAGTCCCTTTTGAACATTTCCTGAGAATCACTTAAGTTCAACCTTTATTGATTCCTACATCAGGAGAGCAGAGACTATCTTATTTCATTATTGTTTCCCTGTCAGTTAACTCACACACCAGGAGCTTAATAAATGTTTGCGTAGGGGGCAGCTAGGTGGCGCAGTGAGTAGAGCACTGGCCCTAGAGTCAGAAGGACCTGAGTTTGAATCCGGCCTCAGACACTTAACACACACAAACAAACAAAAAAAAAAACAAAACCTAGCCGTGTGACCTTGGGCAAGTTACTTAACCCCAATTGCCCTCCAAAAAGCAAAAAAATAATAATAATAATAATAAATGTTTGCTTATTTGAATTGAAGGAATCAGAAACTTTAAAATGAATAAATGTGCAGCATGTTAAAATTCCCTTGACTTTCCTAGGTCTCTCTCCTTCCATTTCCATCTCCTTCTATACCAGCAAGTCATTGCTTCATGTTGTTTAGGTGTTTTGGTCACATCCAGCTCTTCAAGCCCCATTTGGAGTTTTCTTGGCAAAGCTCCTCTCCAGCTCATTTTACAAATGAGGAAACGGAGGCAAACAGGGCCCAGGGTCACACAGTTAGTACATGTCTGAGGCTGGATTTGAACTCAGGAAGATTAGTCTTCCTGACTCCAGACCCAGTGCTCTATCCATTGTGCCACTTAGCTGCCTCTAGTCATTATTACATTTATTAATTACCTAAGGCCACAATAGAGGCTTGATATAGCAACTCTTCCATAGTGCAGTCCCCTTCAAACCATGTTATGATGATCGTGAATTTTATGTCATTACTACCATCAAAGTTAAGTTGGGGATGGGGGTTAAGAGGAAAGTCAGAGTTTATTCATATTCTTGGAGGGAGCATTTGTTTGTGGCACTCCTGGCATCTTTTTAGAGAAGGGGCATAGGCATAAGATATTTTTTTAAATATAGCATCACTGGGAGATCATGTGACATAGTGAAAGAGTGCTGGACTTGGAACCAGCAGAGACTTGGGTTTGGCTCTCATCTATGACATACTCTGGGTTTAACTGTAAGTAAGTCAGAGTAACTTCTCTTAACCTGTTGCATCTTTTTTAAACTTTAAAGTGCTATATAAAGTACATTTATAGATAATATATTTAATATATAATGCGTTAGTATAGATACATATGTGTATATTTGGTATATGTATCCATGTGCTGTATACCCATACATGCACACATGCGTGCATAACTGTTAGGGAGAAGGAGAAAAAGAGAGAGGCAGCTATAGTGTAGTGGACAGAGAGCTGGCCTCCCAGCCAGGAAGATCTGGGTTCAGGCTTTGCCTCCACTATAAACTAGACATGGGACTTCAGCAAGGCAGTCCCCTCACGTTGCATAAGGATGCCTGTAGACAGCATCTTAACTTAGAAAAACGTGTGTTTATAATTTTTTCAATTAATACATCAGCATATGAAAATCAGATCATCTTAATCTGGTTTGGGTCCCACTAGGGAGTGTTGTGGCCACATGCAACCGAGGGCCATGGGTGTGACCCCTTTTCTCTAGGTTATTCTCTGACATCTAAATTGCTAAGAAGAAACCAGCCTTCATTGTTAGAGGGAGTCTCTTTACCTGGAAAGTTCCCCATACCAATGAAATGATTATTATCTGACAGAGGAAGGCAGGATCCAGTACTTTTTTTTTTTTTGTCTTTTTGGAGGGGAGAAGGCAGGGCAATTGGGGTAAGTGGCTTGCCCAAGGCCACACAGCTAGTAAGTGTTAAGTGTCTGAGGCTGGATTTGAACTCAAATCCTCCTGAATCTACGGCCAGTGCTGTATTCACTGTGCCAGTTAGCTGTCCCAGGATCCAGTACTTTTTGCCATAAAAATAGCCCAGGTTTTTACATAGCACCTTAAGGTATACAAAGTGTTTAAGTATATGTTCATTTTTAGTATATGTATATGTATATGTGTGTGTGTGTGTGTATACATATGTATACATAACTATACTTTAAACTTTAATAGCTTTGAACTGCACCAAGACTTTTTGGGACACCCCGTATTATTTCATTTGATCCTCTAATCCTGTGAATTAGATGCATAATTATCCCCATTTTGCAGATGAGGAAACAGATTGAGAAAGATTAGAGTGGTTTGCAGAGGGTGTCTTAGACAGGATTTGAATTCATACCTTCCTGTCTCCAAGTCTAGCACACTATACACCATGTTACCTTAACTACTTCTAGGTATCCCTTTGTAAGATGGGCACTTTTGCATTTCACACATTGACTTCTTTAGAATCTAGTTCTTAATATAATTGGATGAGAGTTCTTACCTTCTTTCTATCATGGATCCCTTTGGCAGTTTGGTGAAACCTGTGGATCCCGTCTCAGAATAATGTGTTTAAAGACATAAAATACATATGATTAGAAAAGAAACCAATTCTATTGGAATAGTTATCAAAATAATTTTTTAAAATCAAGTTCACAGTCCCAGATTACAAACCCCAAATGGGTGGGCTTTCCCAAACATTTTGGTGTTTGTCTATTGTTAAGATTGTTGTAGGTTCTGTGGTTTCCTCTTGGCATAATATTTAGTAAATTGCACAGAACCCTCAAAGTATTTTTCTTGCCTTAGCTGAATCCTCAGCCAGCATTGACTATTATTTTTTTCCTCTAGCACAGTTTCTAGTTAGGGGAAAGCTGGAATCAGATCAACATGTCAGTGACAGGAAGAACTGTGCAGCTGAAATTATCTGACTACTCACAGAGGTTGATGACTGTTCCTCTCTCTCCATTTTTATCCTCTATGACCACATGTCACTCAGTGCTTCTTGACCAGTTCTCCCTTAAGACAGCCTCGCACAGACATGCCACTGATTTTATAGTCCCCCCCAACAACAACAACAAAAAAACAACTTTTTCAGCCTAGAACATGGATTAGCAACTCCTGGAATGCATGTAGGGATTGTTTCATGGCAACTCTGCATTGTAGAGAGGCACATAAAGATGGTTGTGATAGGGTGGGGTTGGGAGGGACATAAGCCCACCACTGTCATCTTTGTCCCAAGATACTGCCCCAAACTGGGCACCCAGACTTATTCTGCTTTACTGTGGGACCATGCAGGAGCTCTAGGATGTGATCAGCCACGCCTTTGCCAGTGGCTTAAACTGCTTTACCCTTGAGGGTACATGCAGGTTGCTATCCTACTGACGAACCCTTGTTTGAAACATAAAATATAAATGCATGTATAATATACATGTCATCCATATATAAATATGTAGACAAGAAAAAAAAGCCAAAAAGTTTTAACAAGTTTTAGAAGTAATGAATTATGTGTGTGTTATGTATGTATATGTATATATACATATGTATGTGTATATATGTATGTGGAGTGAGAGAGTATGCGCACATATAGGCATAGATATGTTTTTTAAAACAACCTTGCTCTTTATAGTGATATTTATTTCAGGTTTAGTCTTTCACAGTGATGAACCTTCTTTCTCAAAGACATTTTAAAACATTTTAAGTTGATAGTATGGAATACTATCAAATAGGCATGAAAAAAAAATTAATATAACTTTAAGATGGACTTTTTTCATGTTAATATGTTTTAAAACACTGTCACAGTGTCTTTGTGAGACTTGTAAAAGGCTAATCTTGAAATAAAGTATCTCTATAAAGGAGGTTGTTTTTGCTTTGTTTTGTTTACTTAGATTTCTAGGGCAACTATAATGTAAATCTTACCAATTTATCTTTGTTTTTCAGATACAGCGAACCTCTCTAGAACCAGAAATCCAGTCCTTGACAGAGGAAATAGATCTCTTTTATAATAGAGGACTTTAAAGACCAGTTTGAAATTTCAACGTGGCTTGTCTTCTCACAGAGCTTACTCACAGAGGCTTAGAATTAGAAGAAACCTAGAATAGGCCAACCCCATACTTGAATACCCCAGAAGTCCTTCCCTTAAAATACTATTTTCTCAAGATTTCAGGCTTAGATGTTTAAGCCTTTTCTCACTTTGTGAAGTTGATAGCAGTGAAGCTTTTGGGTCTTCATGTATTACAGATAGCAGTTTTTTTTTGAGGTATGGATCAACCTCGATGTTCCCTAAAGTCACTTTCCATTCATTCTCTGGAGAGCTAGCTGATCAAGATAGTTTACACAAGCAGTCAGCCTGAAGGAAAGAACAAAGTTGTTCTGCCTTAGCTGGATCCTCAAGCCAGTATTTAATATCATTTTTTGACTCAAGCACAATTTTCATTTATTGGGAGGCTAGAATTAGAATCAGATCACTGTGTCAAACAAATTGAGTATATTTTCATCATTGGGTGGGAGATATATGTGTTTATATGTGTGTATGTATATTTTTTAAATGGTTGGGGAGGGGAGAATTTGTTCAGTTTTACACATTCAACCCCCAAGAAGTTGTACCTATCCTGTGATGGAATTTATATATATGTATGTGTATATGTATATGTATATGTATATGTATATGTATATGTATATGTATATGTATATATATACTACTATGAAATTGCTATTAAAATTTTTATAAAACCTATTGTTCAGTGTTTGAAAAATGGATTAGTAATGCTCACCATCCCTGACACATAGTTAATGGTATGAATTTCCTTATTATAAATTATAATTTTGTTTGACTTGAAATTAGATGTAATAATATTCTTAAACACCAAATACCCACCAAGTTGATAACCAAACAGGTAACCGTTTTCTTCTCTTTGGAAAAGAAGGGTACTCAACTCATGCTATAGAGCAAATTGACTTTTGTGAAATCATGTAAGAGAAACCATGTCAAACTGATGAAAAAATACCAGTTCAGTGATTTTACAGACACACACACACACGTTCAGTTTTTATGTTTAATTAGATCAATGATCTTGCCAGTGTTGAGATTCACACAATGGTGCAGATTATAAACCTTCTGTGTTTTCTCATCCTGTATGATTTTTGTCCATGTTCTTCCATAAAACTTCCAGAGAGATGTGCCCAGGGTGCTGGAGATCATCTTCTAGTTTTTCTAGCTATTGGATACCAGTTTCACACTTGAGCTATTTGGTTTCTTTCACTCTTCCTATAGAACCAGCCCACATTTCATTTCAGATCACACATTCCTTGGATAGCTTTCCTTATGCCACTTCTTATAAGTACATTGTCACTGGAACTAGTCTATAGCCCATTTATGCTTATGCGTCTTTGGTCCAATTGCAAACTTTGATCCTTCCAAAGATTTATAATTATACAGCATCATCAGAAGAAGTGTGTGTGTGTGTGTGTGTGTGTGTGTGTGTGTGTGTGTGTGTGTGCTTTAAAGACGGCTTTTTCTTCATGCAGTTCAAAGTAAGAAAGATGATAAAAGATGGAACTAGTTGGTTTCGGAGGTGAAGAGCTTAAAAGACACGCATGTTAATTACACTCTTGGTGGAACTGTGAATTGGT
Organism: Gymnobelideus leadbeateri; assembly: GCA_011680675.1. Classification (NCBI taxonomy): domain Eukaryota; kingdom Metazoa; phylum Chordata; class Mammalia; order Diprotodontia; family Petauridae; genus Gymnobelideus; species Gymnobelideus leadbeateri. Next base: position 225,728 of record WOXC01010100.1, on the reverse strand, counting down.
TTAATCTTTATGAAAAAATTATTTGGAATTAGATGAGAAAAATCACTTAACTGTTCATATACCTTTTGATCTAGCAATTCCACTGCTGCATATATACCTTCTCCCGCCAAAAGCCAAAGACTGAGGGAAGGGTCCCATATATGATGAATTGTTTATAGCAGTACTTTTTATAATAGTAAAAAACTGGAAACAGGCTTCCCATTAGTGGAAAATGGCTGAACTGGTAAATGAATGAAGCACACTATTGCCACACCACAAGAAACGAGTGTCAAGGAATTCATAGACAAAAAGAGAATACTTATGAGTCAACATTTATGTGGTGTTTAAGGTTTTCAAAGTCCAGGGAGAACGATATACTATACACAGTGCCTAAGTATTGTAAAATATATACATACATACACTAACACACAAACATATATATCATTGAAAAGTGATCAAGCTCTAATTTTGATAACTAACCTCTGTCCTGGAGTACTGATGATGAAATCTATCTTACTCCTTAAGCAGAAGTGAAGAATGACAGATGTGGAATATGGGATAGAAACACATTTAGTGTGTCAGTTGGTTTTTCTTAAATTTTTTTCTCTTATAAGCAAGGGTTCAAGAAAGGGACAAGTTAAGGTAAAAATAACATGGAGTACAAAAGGCAAAACTTCAAAAAATTTATTTTTAAATAAATGAGAATTTGTGTTAAGGAATAGCTTGAAATCATTTAAAGTATCATACAGCTACCAGAGCCAGGTCTCCATGCCACTTCCTGTCCATGCTTATACCACACTGCCTCTATTCCAGTCATCATTCCCATCTCTCTGCCTCCCATACTCAAGACACTGAGCTCAGATAAACTGAGCTTTCACACAGTCCTGGCTGGAATCAGGTATTTAAACCACATCCCAGCCATGTCCTTGAGGCCAGGGGTTGTGTTGCTTGGTTTTGTACTCCTAGTCCTTGGCACAGGACCTGGCACACAGCAAGTGCTTTATAAATGTTTGAAGCTATCTAAATGGGATCTTGTATTCTTGTACCTTTAAGTTAATTGAGTGAAGATTAGCTTCACAAAGATGAGAAAGTAAGTGCATAGTCCAGCAATTACTGGATGTCCTTTCAATCATCTTTTTATGGGTAGTAGGATTGTCCATGATGATTTTCATTCTTTGGTATCTTCTCCCTAACTGATCTGACAAAATGATCCTCCAGTGTTTTCAGATCAGTCTCTCCTCCACTACAGATGTTTGTTTCTGAATACTTAGTTTGTCCCAGCTAATCTTCTCATAAAGCATGTTAGGGACTGAAGTGTTCAGTCCAAATATGAAACCCAATGGTTTCACTGTCTTTGATGACTGACCAACAGGCATTTATTAAGTGCTTACTATGTGCCAGATACTATGCTAGTCACTGCAGATGCCAGATGAAATGGCTCCTCTCCTCAAGGTTATATTCTAGCTTTCAGCATGTACACATATAATTATATGGAAAATCAGTATAAAGAATTAGGGGGAGGGGCGGCTAGGTGGCACAGTGAGTAGAGCGTCGGCCCTGGAGTCAGAAGGACCTGAGTTCAGATACGACCTCAGACACTTAACACATACAAACAAACAAAAAAAAAACCTAGTCGTGTGACCTTGGGCAAGTTACTTAACCCCAACTGCCCTCCAAAAAACAAAAAACAAAACAACAACAAAAAAGAATTAGAGGGAGAGGAGGCACTAGTACCTAGGGCTATTGGGACTCTCAGGCAGATTGTTGGAAAAATGTTGACCAATCTATGCCATCACCTTTTCTCCTGCTAATTTAATATATAAATATTCCTAGTATGATATAAATTATTTGAATCCCATTGCCAAGCTTTCTATTAATTCATTTTTGCTTCTACTGTTTTTTACTTTGATTGCTCTGTTATGCTTCAACTACCTTTTATTAACTTCAACTGTGTTCAACTACCCAGTAGAGGGACTGCATTTAACTGGTGATTTCACTTTTACGGGAACTCCAGGATGAGAACATTCTCTTAACAAATGCAGCACAGCATCTTAATCTGCAACTTGTCTTTTAGAATTGCCTAGAGAACTTGACAGGTGAAGTGACTTACCAGTATGAATCAGAGGCAGGATTTGAACACAGGTCTCCAAGGCCAGCTCTCTCACTGGTACTCCCTGCTATTACAGTGTTTTATAAATGAATTCAGACTCTACACTGGTGTTGCTCTAGGCTTTCACTTCCCTCTGAATGTCAAGGAGACTGAGTATGTACTGGCTTTCTTTTTATTAACTGTATCCCCAATGCTCAGCACAATGCCTGGCATTTAGTAGGTGTTTAATAAATGTTTATTGGCTTGGCTTGGCTATGGTGGTTTTCTTGTCCTTTCGGTCTTCTCATTGTGGCTTTTCACTGCATAAATTTCTACCAAAAATGGTTACCATACCGTTTTTTTACCTTCCACTTTTGGCCATAGATCTTTGAATAGATTTGCGTTGTTCATAGCGTCTTTTCATTTTTACCTTTCTTCTAATTCCCCAAAGGTTTTGTCCTTGTCTTTAATTAGGTGACCTGACTGCACAAAATAGCTGATTCTAATATGACTTCCATGTGATAAGGTCAAAGAATTCATCAATTACTGGCCACCTTATTTGTGATGAGTCTTTCTGAACCTACCTAGGATTATCCCTGGATAACCAGGCCGTCTCCAAGACCATACCCGAAACCTTTATGGCTTGCTAGAACCCACCAGAGTTTATAGCAAGGCCCAGCATCACGAGCATGACCTTTGAGGAACCGGCATCATCTGGCTTCCTTACACTTCATTAAGACATTGGAAAATGATACGGTGATGACTCTACTAAAAACAGTTAAACACAGAGAACACTAAAAATGTGGAGAATGTTCAAATAATGTAAGTTTTGGCTGATGAAAAGGTGAATGTGTGGAAACATTAACTTTTTGCTGCTTTTGTTTTGGAAAGAGAAATGGTCTGACTTGAAATTGGAATAGAGACTTTTGGGAAAAGTCATTCCAAGTCCCAACTTTTTGGGGGTATAATTTACAGAATAAAGTTACAAAATAAACCAAGAGATAAGGTTTTAATTGTCCAATTTAAGTACTTTTGTGCTTATTGGTTGCAATTTTTCAATAATTCTGCTCATGATGCCACATTTGGTCAGAGTTAATAAGAAATGAAAGGGAGGATAGATTTCAACCACCCAAATCTTTATCAAGTATCAAAAATAATTGCATTTAATAATATCATAATGAACCTGTGGTTTTAAAAACTGATAAGTAGCAAATTGGACTCAGAACAAAATAGACACAAAATAAACATGTTATTCATGCTATTCATTTTTATAAAGTGCAGATTAAGTTTTCACTTGGTTCCCCTTAGTAAACATCCTCTCAATGTAAAGACCAAAATGAAAAACAAAGAAACATTTGATTAAGAGCCTTCTAACACTCAGAAGAGAAAGTGAAAGAAACTTTTAACTAAATTCCTTACTGAGTCTATTTCTTGGCAAGGATTCTTAAGATGTCAGTGCTATGTTAAGAAAAAGCAAATATATGACCACATTAAACAAAATAACTGGCACACATAGTTTGGACATTCATGCTAACTTGGAAATTAAAAAAATTTTTTTCCAATTATTAAAAAAATTATAGTATGTGAACAAGGATAGTTGCTTTGCCATATAACCAAATAACCAATAACTAAATTGTTAAAATGGTTCCTTGAGTTTTGGCTCTAGCAAAGAGGTGATTCTCACACTCCTTTATTGACTGTAAAAGTTATTTCTGACACACAGACATCTAAGTATGATATACAGATAATCTCTTCCTCCATCCCCCAGGAGTATTTCTAGTACACGGTTACTTGAAGTATATTGATGGCTTTATGAAGCCAGATGCTTAATTCCCTAACAGTATAAATATGAACTATTAAAGTTGTCTACTTCTAAGTATAAAATCTCTGCAAACCCAATATTACAGGCAAAATGTTCAAAGGCCAAGAAAATGAACTGTTTTATACAAGAAAGTGCTCCTGCAGTATCTTTTTAATGATCTTTGAGACAATTCTGCAGAATTTCTGTTGTCTGGCTCAGAAAGTAGAGTTCCTCATGAGGAAGTCAAGTTCTTCGCAGAAGATTACAAAGCAAAATTTCAGGCTGCTTACTGAAAATAAACCATTATTATTATTATGGCTATGCAATGAGATAAACTGGACTGTTTTTGTATTACTAAATTGAAGGCTTTCTGGTTTTCTGTAACTCTGAAAAGCATCTGTTTGTTTTGTTCTTATGCTAGGATCCAAGTTGTAACATTATTTAAATTAGTTCATCATTTTGTTCAACTCTACTGACTTTACAAAACTGTGATAAAAGAGAAAATGAGAAGTGTTTCTAGAGGTGCATCAGCGTATTACAAATCAAATGTTAAAACTTTCAAATAAATCATTAAAAATAGAACGTTTTCCTTTGCTACTTTTAGAATTTGACATTAGTGGGTCATCGCAGTAGAGTTTCATACTGACCACCAGCTATACAATTTATTGTGAAATCATATTTTAAGCATTTGTTCAGCAGCTGCAAGATGACACAGAAAATTTTCTGTAGCTGGTGGAAATCGTTTTTGTTTCAGCGTCTCAAAGCTGAGTTTTGGTTTCTCTCCATCATCAGAAACTTCTGCAAATGATGCCAGATTGGCCAAGATTTCTCTTGTTTTGAGTGAAATATCCTTTAACAGAGGAAAGAAACATATGTTAGAACCGAAAAATCTTGAGGCCCAAATTCTTTACCAAAGTTAGTAACTGGGAGGCAACTTTGGAGCATAGTGTGTGCATGTATGTAGTTGAAGTATATGTGTGTGTGTGTGTGTGTGTGTGCGCGCGCGCACGTGCATCTGTACATGTGCTCTTAAGGTGTGTGGATATGCATGCACCTGTGTGTGTGTGTGACTAGATATGTGTATGTGTATGCACTTGTACATGCATTTGGAGTGTGTACCTGTGGGGTATGTGTGTGGGTGCTTGGGGGAGTGCACACAAATATGTGTATTTCGGGTTTGTATGTAGGTTCATGTGTGTACTTGGGAAGTGGGGGGGTGTACATGTATATATACATGCAGAGAATGACCTATGACTAGCCCTGAATGGAATAAGGGGGTTTTCTCTTTGAACTATGGACCAGCTTGGGGCTCTATATAGCCAAGTTCCAGATTCTATGACTTGAGTAATTCCACCAGTATGTATTAAATACTTCCAGTGGGCTAGGTGCTGCAATACAAGGGTAAACATAATAAAATGGTTCCTGCCCTCCAGGGAGCTTATGCTTTCCTAAGGGGATGTAAAACATGTACACAGACAAGTCAATACATGGTAGGGTAATCTGAGGAGGATAATTGGAGAGGCACTAAGGATGGTACAAAGAATGCTAGAGTGGGAAGTCAGAAAAGACCTTGATTCCCATGCTTCCTTCAACACCTACTAAATGTAGGACCTTAGTAAGACACGTAACCTCTCCTGGTCTCATTTTCCTCTTCTATAAAATGAGAACAACTAGTTCTACTTTCCTTCTTGTTCCTCATCTAACTGAATCATAAAGTAATCAGCCAATCAGGGGGAGGGAAGTTGGGAATAGGCAAAGAAGAAGAATGCAGATAGCTAGTTATCCTCCTGTATGTGCATCCCCCACCTCCTGCCTTCTTAGCCAAGCTCACCAAGAAGGCCATCTTCTACAATGCCTCTACGTCCTCCCCTCCAGAACCCCCTCTGGCTCAGCTCCCAACCTCTTCACACCTCTGAAAGGACTCCTTCCAAATTACCAATGACCTCTGTAAACCCCAAGTTTGATGGTCTTTTCTCAACCATTACCCTCCTTTATATTCTGCAGCATTTGGCACTGGTCACCACCCTCTCTTCCTTGATATTCGAAGTACGCTTTCCTAATTCTCTTCCTCCATCTCTTTTCACCATCTTATAGTATGACAGTATTCTGTCCCAATCATATACCACAGCGTGTTCAGCCATTCCCTGACTGATTAGTATCCTCTCAATTTCCAATTCTTTGACACCACCCTGATGTCTCACCATCCCTTCTCCTTCTCCTCTGCTTCTGCATTGCCTAGCACATCAGAAGCACTTTAAAAATGTTTGTGGACTGACTGATTTAGAGAATCAAAGAATTACCTTAATCACTTGGCTGTCTGACTTTTCTGGGTCTTCTGCAGACTGAACAATTAGTTGACCGATGTCTTTGTGTAGTTTCCCCATTGTCATGGCTTCTGTGATATACCAAGAATATCCATGTCAGGTAGAGATTTGGAAATCTGCAGAATAAGATTCCTTAAGTACTTTTTATGTTTGCAGACATAAGGGAAATAATCATCCCTTATGCCTACAAACATAATGAGTAGTTAAGGAAACTTTCAAAATACAAATAACAACCACAAAGACTTTTGCTACCACAGGAAGAAAATATCACACTAGGAAGTAATGCATGTGCTCCATGTCAAAATTAAAGGGAAACCAAAATTCAAATTAGTTGCTCTTTTAAAATGTGCTTGCTGCAAACCCTGGGACTGATGAACCCAATTTCATACAAATAAAGGCAAATTTAAACAATTTGAGAAATATTAATTGCTCATGAGTAGGCTGAGCCAATATATTAAAAATGACAATTCTGTCAATTTACTTAATGTACCAAAGAATTATTTTATAGACCTAGAAAAAATAATCTAAAAAAAAAAAACCACCTGGAAGAACAAAAGGTTAAAACTATCAAGGGAATCAATAAAAAATGTGAAGGAAGCTAGCCTAGCAGTACCAAAATTTTAAACTATATTAGAATATGGTAATCATGAAAATAATTGAGTATTAGCTAAGAAAGAATGGTGGATCAGTGGAATATATTAGGTACACAATACACAGTAGAAAATAACCACAGTATTCCAGTGTTTGATAAAACCAAAGATCTAAGTTTGGGGGGCAAAAGCTCACTATTTGACAAAAAGTTGCTTGGAAAACTGGAAAGTAGCTTGGCAGAAACTAGGCAAAGATTATTGTCTCACCATATACCAAGATAAAGTCAAAACAAATAAATGATTTAGACATAAAGGGTGATATCATAAGTAAATTAGAGAATAGAAAAATTTATCTCTCGAATCTATGGATAAGGTAAGAGTTTATGCCAAACAAGAGATAGAAAGGATCACAGAAGGTAAACTAGATAATTTTAATTACATGAAACTAAAAAGGTTTTGTACAAATAAAATTCAGGCAGCCAAAATTAGAAGGAAAGCAAGAAACTAGAAGAAAAAATTTACAGCAAGTTTCTCTGACAGTCTTCATTTCTCAACTACATGAGGAACTAAGCCAAATTTATAAAAAAAAACAAAACAAAACAGCCATTCCTCAATGGATAAGGCATATGATATGAAGATTCAGTTTTCTGAAGAAGAAATTAAAGCTATCAACAGCCAAATGAAAAAATTCTCTAAATCACTACTAATTAGAAAAATGCAAATTAAAACAATTTGGGGGTAATACCTCACATTCAGCAGATTAGCTAACACGACAGAAAAGGGAAATGACAAATGTTGGAAGGGAAGTGGAAAAATAGGTACACTAATGCACTGTTAGTGGAATTGTTTATTGGTCCAAACATTCTAGATAACAATTTGGAACTATGCTTAAAGGACTATAAAATCGTGCATGTCCTTTAACTCAGCAATTCTATTACTATTGGTCTGTATTGCAAAGAGATCAAAGAAAAATGAAAAGGACCTTTATGTACAAAATTATTTACAGCAGCTGTTTTGGTGGTGTTAAAGAATTGGAAATTGAGAGGATACTCATTAATCAGGGAATGGCTGAACAAACTGTGACAGAATACTGCCATGCCATAAGAAAGTATGAGCAGGACAGTTTCATCCTGGGAAGTCTTATGTGAACTGATGCAAAGTGAAGTGAGCAGAAGACCACTGTACACAGTAACAGCAAAATTGTAAGGAAGATAAACTATGAAAAACTTGGCTACTCTGATCAAGACAGTGATCCAAGACAATTCCAAAGGATCCATGATGAAAAATGTTATCTACTGCCAGAGAGAGAAGTGAACTCTGAGAGCAGATCAAGGCATATTTACTTTACTTTATTTGTATGTGTGTATTTTCTTTTGTGACATGGCTAATATGTAAAAACGTGTTTTGTTTTGTTTTTTGCTTTTTGGAGGGGGAAGGCAGGGCAATTGGGGTTAAGTGACTTGCCCAAGGTCACTCGGCTAGTAAGTATTAAGTGTCTGAGGCCAAGTTTGAATTCAGGTCCTCCTGACTCCAGGACCGATTGCTCTATTCACTGCGCCACCTAGCTGCCCTGTAAATATGTTTTACATGACTTACCATGTATAATCAAAGGGAAAAAAGTGCTTGCTGTCAGTAGGAAAGCCCTTTTTATTTGTTTCTTAAAATAAAACCAAAATAAGGCTCTCAAATACTACCATATGGAGCTTGGCTCTAAAACAATGAGACACTGTCCTTGTGCTCCTTGTGGAATCAGTCTTATTACCTTGTAAGCACAATTTATAAAATTTGTCTTGCTGGCAAGAGTGTTATGAAAGACACATTTCTTCTCAACCCTGTAGAAGTCACACTGTGCCATCAATACACAAAAGCCCCCTAAAAACAGGAGGCAACAATCAACAGGAACCAGTTTAGTTATTCATATTCTTGCCTTCCAACTATGAAATATTAGTATTTCATTCCAAATACAGTTATAACAAAATACTGTTCTGTTGACTCCAACTGGGATAACATTCACAGAAGCAGATAGTTGCATGTAAATAGGACAATCCTGAGTGTCATACTTCAGCAACCCAAGTGGTCCCAAGCATTTTTCTGACTTTCAATCAGCCACAATTTTTCAAGAAGAATTGACTTAAAAAGTTGTGATTGGAAAGTTCCCAGTAAAACTTCAACCAAAACCCACCAAATCAAAACCTTTATTTCTTTATATGTTTCTACATAATCTTCAGGTAACCAGAAAATTTGATGAGCCTGAATTTATAATTCATTCTAAGGGAAGTTGGCTTACTCTCAGGTTTTCTACATTCACACTTATTGGCACCACCTGCATCATCTTACCCACTAGGCTAAACTACTGAAGAAGAAATAATCTGGATGTGTAGCCAGCTGCTACGCTACAAATACACAGAGCTTGTCTGCCAGCTATGTCCCGCCACAGGTGCTCTGTCAGCATCCTGTAACTCAGGGCCTTCCCTGTCCAGTGAGGACCTTCTCTGCCCTGTCATCAAATTGGGGAACTCAGTCAGGTGAGCTTAAGCTACTTTGTGTACCTTTACCTTATCACAGGTGGTTCCTGAGATGGCCTCATCCCAGTTTTTAGGCAACCTTGCAAGTTTAAATGGTCTGGTGATTTTTGGGTCATCAGTAGCTGCCAACTGTGCTTTGGAAGAAGTACCTGGTAACTGCCATAGCACTCTGAGAAAAGATGACTTCTTGCTGGATAATGAGCCAGTCCTGGCCTGGCTTACTAGAGGACATCTACTGTGATGGGGTGGTGCAGAGGCAGGATGAAATCTGAAATGCCTAATCCAGGGGTGGGGAACCTGAGCCTCGAGGCCACATGTGGAGAGTCCTGGCAACTGAATTGTGCTTTTATGGTCTTACATTTCAACCTCCCACCAGAGAACAACAGCAGTTACTACCATCACTCATTTAGGATTCTGTCAATTCACAATGAGCATAACAATAGTTATAAGTTCCCAAATCTTATTCTGAATCTTTCTGTTAACACAAGCTGATGAGAGCTCATTTTGTGTTTCTTTTCTGTTCTACATCATACACTGAGTACCTTTCTATTTCCCTCTTTGGGGAGATACCAGACATGAGCCAAACAATAAATTTTAAATGAACTTTCCAAGGATGTATAAAGAGCCAAACAGTTTGATGAAAGGTATCTTAACCCTTCTCATTGGAGGCCAGGCTTCTACCAGGATTGGATCCTGTAAGGAGGGTAGGCATCAATCCAGAGCTGAGGGAACATCCTTATTAGAGACTAAGAGGACAAGATGTGCCAACTTGTTGGGTCTAATAGCAGTTATTAGTAAGATAGACAATAAACTATATGAAATCTCTCCAGTACCTACAAAGCAGGTCATACAGTTCCTGAAGTACTATTTCTTGAAGAATCAACCTGAAAGATACAGTTGTTCTTATTATGTGTCTTATGTTTACAAAGTTACAAAACAAAGAACTAACCTTTTGCAGGCTGAGAAACTGTAATCTCACTATCTGCCAGATTCACAAAAACATCATAAAGATCAGGTCTGTTGCCCACCTCAGGGTCCACAAATCCAGCAATATAACCTGTACAACAAAGACCAAGGTTACTCAGGGACTGGAGATGGGAGGGAAAATAGTCTGATCATGAACAAGTCTAAAATCTCTGCTACTCCTACAGTACTGAACTGCTTTATTCACTAAGGGAATCATATTAGAAATGCCCCACCACACTTTCACAAATTCATACCACTGAAAACTATCCCAACTTCAGGATTTAGTAGAGAACCACAAGAGAAACTTAAAAGACATTCCCTTAATTCACAGTTATTCAATTTGGAGCTATGCCCAAAGAGAAGTTAAACTGTGCATACTTTCTGACCCAGGAATACCTCTACCAAGCTTCTACCCTCAAAGACATCAAAGAAAGAGCAAAAGGATGCACATGTACAAAGATATTTATAGGCGCTTATCTTATGGTGGCAAAGAACAGGAAATTGAGGGGATGCTCATCACTGGGGAATGGCTGAAGAAGTTATGGCAGATGAATGTAATGGAATACTGTTGTGCCATAAGAAATGATGAAAAGTCTGGTTTCAGAGAAACCTGGGAAGACTTGTATCAACTGATCCAGAAAGAAGAAGGAAGAACCAAGGGAACAGCTTGTAAAGTGCCAACAATATTGTGAAGATGAACAACTCTGGAAGATTCAGAGAGTCTGATCATCGAGATTTCACCACAATTTTGAAGAACTCATGAAGAAATGTGCTGCCCACCTCCTGAGAGAAGCAAAGAACTCAATGTGCAGATTTAGACTTTTTTTTCACATAATCAATATGAGAATTTGTTTTCCTTGTTTGTTACCTGGGGTTTTGTTTTTTTTGCTCTCTCAGTAGGGGAGCGATAAGGGAAAGAAGGTAGAGTTTTATGAAAGCAAAATAAAATGTAATTCAGAAAACAATTAAAACTATTGTACAGATATTCACATCAGGGATTATGACAGTAGAAACAAAAAACAAAATTTTTGTTTGTTTTAAAATCCCTCTTTTGGGGAGCAGCCTTTTTTAAAAAATTATATTCAAATGATTAGCCCTCTCAGAGCAGGGCTTTTTAACCAGCTAACCCAAACATTAGCAGACTTTTGGCTTTTGAAATCCAGTATTTTTTTCCTTTAGTCACATAGTATTATTTTATGTAGAGTGTTACCAAAAAAACAGAGTAAGTATGACATGGTGTTATAGGGTTAGCCCCAGAGTCAGAATGAGCTGGGTTCAGGTCATGCTTCTAACACATATTGGCAGAATAAAGTGGGTTAAGTCATAACTTCCTGATGCCCCAGGCCTCTCTCTAAGACTACAAATTGCATAAAAAGTTATAGATTTGCATCAGGAGTGGGTATTGCCTAACCAAGAATTCCACATGCTGATGAAATCACATATTGGGGGAGGGGTAAAGTCAATAGAACCACAGAATCATTTTGAAAGGCTGCTTCATAGGGCTGCTGTGAGAAAGGAACTTTGCAAACCTTAAAGTCTTATACAAACGTAAGTTGTTATATAGTATTGGAATAGTAACAATCATGTGGTAGGCAATGATATAGTTATCAGTGGTCACACATACCCAATAACCTTATCTTAAAGATAAAGTTTAGTTCTTTTCTTGAATAAAAGAATATGACAGGGAATATAAAGACTTTTAACCTAAGACAAACATACACATCATCTTTTAAATTTGGCTAAAACAAAATAATAATAATGGCCAAAGGAACTAAATAGTCTCTGACAAAATTTTGACCCACATCAACAAGTGAAAATCCTTAACAAACTGAATTTAAACAAGACATAAAAGGCTCTCTATGTTATAATCCCTTGGTTCTAGTTTAAACATTTTTCTTATCACTGTAAACATCATGGCTACCTGTACAAATCTTCAGTGCTTCCAATTCATCAGTATTAAGGTGCACATATGAATGAAGAATTGACCAGTCCTGTCGATGCCATACCAAGGCAGGCAGAGTCCTGCAGGAATCAGATCAAGAGTTTGGATAATAAAGTTAGCTGAACTAATTAAAAACCCTGATACCAAGTATAAAGGAGATCTGGAAGAGTCCTTAGGGACCATTTCATAAGTACACAGCTTTAGTGGAAAGGGCTCTTAGAAGCCATCTAGGCCAACCCCCTTTTTATAGACTCAGAAAGCAGTGTTTCTTCTGTCCTATAAATTAAAACATTTGTTTTTCAACATTCAGTCTTTTATAGTCACAAAACCATACCATTTTAAGTCTTCCATCTGGTAATTTAAGTCAATAAGAGTATGGTACTAAAGAGGTCATAGTTTCAGTTTCAGTTCCTTTCTGAGCCTCTGCTGCAGTCTCAAGCAGCTCCCTTAAATACCATTCTGAATCCTTTCCTGTCTCCCTCTGCATTTTCAGTCAAAATTACTAGTGAGTGACAGGACCAATACAAACTGTTCTTCAATCAGAATTACACAAAAGAACAAGATCAAAGGGTAGTAGTATCAACTTCACATTTGAAGTCAATTTCATTTATAAAGTGGCTGAAATTGGTATTTTAAAATAGCAGAATGACTTTTTTTTAATTGTACTATAACTTTCCTTTTAAAAAAATACTGAAAAAATAATCTCCATCAGCCAGTAAGACCAACAACAGGCCTGGTATATTCACATACAACCTGGATGAGACCCACATCTTTATGTCTCAAAGGTATTTTGAAATTAACAGATTTTTAAAAATATATACAGTTTAAAAATACTCAACTGACTTGAAGGGACCAAATTTAACAAACATTAAGAAGGCCCTGGAAAAATACATAGCACAGCCCTAACCCTCAAAAAACTTCAAGAACAGATAAGATCTTAAAAAAAAAATGGTATACTACAAATATAATTGTATGTGATATTAGTTAAAAAAAGAAATCCAGGGGCGGTTAGATGGCAAAGTGAATAGAGAACTGGCCCTGGAGTCAGGAGGACCTTCGTTTAAATCCGGCCTCAGACACTTGACACACTTACTAGCCGTGTGACCTTGGGCAAGTCAACCCCAATTACCCTGCCCTCCCCACTCCAAAAATGCAAAAAAAAAAAAAAAAAGAAAAGAAAAGAAATCCAGACAAAGAGTAACAAGAAAATGGAGGGAGATGTTGCTTTCCCAAGGATAGAAGGCAGAACCCCTTAAGGAGAGTTTAACAGACTCTGGTCTTAAATGAATTACAATATCTTTGGTCTGGGGAGGGATGCAGATTATTTTGGCTACCTTGTGAAGGACTTAGATCCCTCCCCTAACACAATATCCTGTAATCAGTTTAAGGACACAAACTCTACAAATAGGCAAAAAGCAGCACTCATATGATAGAAGGAATCTAGGGTAGCAACAGTGTAAATCAATTAATAAGCACTTGTTACACACCTACCATGTTCGAGGCACTTTGTGAAAATGACTGAACGAGTTATGGCATATAAAAGTAACTAAATCATATTGTGCTCTAAGAAATGATAAAGGCAGAGGGGCGGCAAGGTGGCGCAGTGCGTAAGAGTGCTGGCTCCAGAGTCAGGATGACCCAGTATCAGTCTGGGATCCATCCCGGACTCAGAAAATTAGCACCCACACATAAATAATGACTGGCCGTGTAACCTTGAGCAAGTTACTTAACCCCAATTGCTTTAAAAAAAAAGAAAGAAAGAAATGATAAGGGGGGGTATGGCCAGGTGTCGAAGTGAATAGAGCACCAACCCTGAAGTCAAGAGGACCTGAGTTCAAATTCGGCCTCAGACACTTAACACAAAAAACTAGTCCTGTGACCTTGGGCAAGTCCCTTAACCCCAACTGCCCTCCAAAAAGCAAAAAAAAAAGATAAAGGGGGGCTGGGGTTCAGAGAAACTTGGGAACTCTTCTATGAACTGACGCAGAGTGAACTGAACAGCAACAAAAAAATAATTACAGCAACAACAAAATTATAATGACAACTCTGAAAGACTTAGGAACTTCTGATAAATATAGTGACTAATCACCGACTCCAGAAGACTCATGATGAAATATGCTAAGCAAGCCCAATAACTTGGAGTGATTTAGGGTGATGGAATGACAGTGCAGATTAAGACCTTTTTTTTGACATGGTCAAAGTTAAAATCTGTTTTGCTTAACTATACATGTTTATATTAGGGGTTTTATTTTTCTTTCTCAAAAGTAAAGAAAGTGGATTTTAATTTTTAAAATAATGAAATAATCTTGAACTTAAATGTTATAAAAGAAAATTTAAATTAAAATTTAAAAAATGTAAGTACAATAATAACTTACGCTAGTCATTTGAAAATTCTTTCTTCTCAAAAGTCAGTGGATTTAGGGAATTTCTATTTACTGTCATTTCCCTTTAGAGAAATATGAAAATACATCCCTTTTATGCAATCACTTTTAAAACTATTTCCTTTGCTTAAGATCACCAAAAGCTCTCATCATTTATGTCTAAGGCAAACACAAACATGATTTTTTCATCTGAGGTATGGAATTTATAAAATTCATAACTGCATCTTTAAAAAAATTTTTTTACATAACTGCCTGAGAGAAGAAATAGCATTTTCCTCAGAAGAATATGTGAAATAGGCAATTTATGTATTACTATTAGCTCCATTTTATAGTCAAAGAAACTGATGCTCAGAAGAGTTAAATGACTTGATGGCGTCCATATAGCTAGTGGGTAGCAAAACAGATTCAAATGTTAATTTCTTGACTCCAAATCTATTTTCTTTCCACTAAATCATGCTATCCTATTTCCCCTCTCTAAACCACAGTTTATTCAGCTATAAAGTAAAAAGAATGTGTGTGAAATTATTTTTCTCTTGTATTTAACAACTATCATATTAGGACCAAGGTTTTTCCCCTTTTCTACTTCCTCAACCAGAAATCAACCAGTGTGGGAAATCTTAGGCAGAGATTTACCTAGACCAAGATCAAATCTGACAGTTAAAGAAATTCTAAGTTTGGGGGCAGCTAGGTGGTGCAGTGAAAAGAGTACCAGTCCTGGAGTCAGGAGGACCTGAGTTTAAATCCGACCTCAAACCCCTTGACACACACTTACTAGTTGTGTGACCTTAGGTAAGTCACTTAACCCCAACTGCCCTGCCTCTCCCCCTCAAAAAAAAAAAAAAAAGAAGGGGCAGCTAGGTAGGGCAGTGAGTACAGCGTCGGCCCTGGAGTCAGAAGGACCTGAGTTCGGACCTGGCCTCAGACACTTAACACACACACAAACAAAAACCTAGCCGTGTGACCTTGGGCAAGTTACTTAACCCCAATTGCCCTCCAAAAAGGAAAAAAAAAGAATTCTAGAAAGTAAACCCCAACTCACTAAACCCTAAAGGATACCTATTCTTCCAAAAAGGATATATAATGCCAACCTACTGTCACAAGGGGCCTTTGGTCTAAGAGAGATGGCCAAATGACCATCCTTTTATTAAACTGTTGGCATCATTAATAAAATGATTAAATTATCTGGAAATGTCTTTTGAACCTTTTTAAACACAAAAAAAATGTAATACATGCTCTCTAATATCCCTTTTAATTCTACATCTAGGTAAAGATTTTTCAAACATTATTCTACACATTGCATTTATGCCAAACATTCACCAAAACCACAGTAAAAGGCCACAAGCAATATCTGGACAGTTTTACTGCCAATCTGTTCAAAAACACTGAATCATACAATACCTTGTAAACTCCTGGACAGCTTCTATTCTAGGGTGGTAAACCACAATTCTCCTCTTCAGCATCAGAGCAGTATATAAGATGACAGTTTCCATTCCAAACTGAGACACCACATCTTTAAAAAAGTTTTTTTTAATTTATTATATCAAAATAACAAGGAAATAAGATTTTTACTAGTAACAAACCTTCCTTGTTAAAAAAAGTACACTTAAAGCTATTTTATTTTTTAATACAGAGAACAAATTATTAAGCAAATTTTACAATTATACAAATATCTAAACATTCACATAGACACCTGTACCAGGTAAACATAATGAAATGTCCAACTTATGACTCCATGCTATAAGATCAGCCTGAGTAGGCAAACACATATATAATATGATTTGAAAAGATGTTGACAGGGTCTCCTGTGCAAAAATATCATCTCCACCGGCTTTCACTCTACTTCCAAAGCTTCATTCCTTTCAATCCTGAAAAGCTGTTAAATGCTTAAGAGTGCTTTCTAAAACACTAATACCTCTGCAAGATGGCCCACCTTAGACACACAGCATTAACATTTTGGCAGGGAACAGCAGAAATGGAACACAGGGTATTAAAATAATATGGGCACAGAGACAAAAGGTGTCTAGGAGAGGTGAGATAGTAGCAACAATCTTCATCAACTTCAAAGTTTTGCTTAGGACTGATCCTATGGGAACATTTTGGCCACCAAAGACTTCCATGGTCAAATGTTCTTGGTCCCCTGATTCCCCGAAGTTTTAAATTCCATCATTTACTGGCTCTCTGTAGTTCTAGAGTCCCAAAACACGGAGAGCAAGGATAGGGAAGTAGGCTAGAAAGTTGGGGCAGAAGGAGATCACAGAAGTCCTATGCAGGACATAGAACCATAGGGATAAAAGAAACAACAGAATTCTAGATGATAATGGATTTGGGATGTCTAAGGAGACCCCTGGATAGGGTGATGGGGAGATTAATTTTTTTTTTTAAATAAGAGACGAGGATTCTGGGTTATGAGCCAAAAAGCCATGAAATTCATGAATTGGTGAAGATATATTCAGATAATAAAAGAGCCACAATAAGTAGACAAAAATTTCCATTTTGCTTACCTTTGATGGAACCTGCAAGGTATGCCTTTCGGACATCAAAATCTTTGCTAAGGAAAGAACCATTTTCTTCACTCTGACATATCCCCTTTGTAAGAACTGCAATATAACTTTCCATCATTTTAACTGGACTCCCATGTTTTAAGTACATTCTATAAGGAAAAAGAAAGAATAACTGTCCTTTTGTCAAGAATAAATCATGCAAAGAACAAACCAGTATCTGTCCTGGGTACCATCCAATAACTTATTAAAGACTTTAACACTTGTTTTAATTGAATTTTATCCTCATATATGAGGTGGTTTGAGTTTAGGTAGAAGAATGAATCAGAATTTTCTAAGGTTTCTGAAAGTCCTACAAAATAACATTAATTCCATGCCCTAAGACCCCTCTCTCCCACCTCCTTTTATGTCTTATATTCATAAGTCTGTGTTCTTATAAAAAATAACTACTTCCCCCATCTTTGGGCTACCTTCAGGGCCTAGTTTAAATTTCACCTTTACTTGAAATCTTCCCTTATCTCTTAACCAGAAGAGGAAAGGAAACAGAGGTCTGGTCTTAGAGTCAAGAAGACCTGAATTTGAATGGAGGAATGATGAAGAGTGCTGGAATCTGGAATAAGAAGTGATATGTGTTCAAATCCCACCTCTCACATGTATTAGCTATGTGATTAAGGGCAAATAAGCTTCCTTCTCTGATCTTCAATTTCCCTGTAAAATAGGTATAATGTTACCTGTAGGGAGGATTCAATAAGTGGATGTATGAAAAGTGCTTGGTTAACAAAATGATATACTGGGGTGGACAGGTGGCGCAGTGAATAGAGTACCAGCCCTGGAGTCAGGAAGACCTGAGTTCAATTCCGGCCTCAGACATTTAACACTTAATAGCAATGGGACCTTGGGCAAGTCACTTAACCCCAATTGCCCTCCAAAAAGCCAAAAAAAAAAAAAAAAACCCCAAACAAATCCCAAAATGCTATACTAATGTCCGCTATTATTATTTTAAGTCCTAGGTGTTGGAAAATTTTTCTTCAGTGTTAGTCTACTTTCTTGTAAATAAGGGATAATGAACATAACTGAATCCTTCTTAAGTGACTAAGAATTATGTGATTCCTTGGGGCCATCATCATGAAGACCTGTGCTTGCACAATACTGCAGCTCTAGAAAATGCAGGAGATTTAGCTAAATGTACCAACTCCAGCCAGAACTTGACTTTTTTGTTAAGATCCTGCTATGAGGTGGTTCTCTTACTTGCCTTTCTCTTAAAAGTGGGTGGGTAGGGGGAGAACTTGAATCAGATTCTCTCTACTGTCCCTTCCAGTTCTACCCTAGGGGAATTCCATCATATTCTAGATCACTGATATCCTCCTAAAAATAGGACAAAGCAGGATTACTGAAGGACAGATGTGGAAAATGACCTGAAATTGGTTTCTTCACTGCTGAGGTTTGTTGTGCTAGAGTAATTTCCTACAATCTGCATATATTGGTAGATTAGCATTAAATACAGGTTTCATACAGACCTGCACAATATCCTAGTGAAGGCAGCATACTTCTCAGGATTAAAATCTTTGGCAGTTAGAACAATAGAAAAATGAGTCACCTGTCCGAATGAAAAAGAGAAATAATACTATTTAAAAGACCCTTTAATGGAAGGAATATTCATGTTATAATAAAATAAAGAGACAATAAGGCATATCAAGAAATAGACAAAAACTGTAAACATGCTACTGAATTGTTTCCTAAATTTAACATTCAAAATCTTCACTCTCTAAGAAAAATAATCAAAAAGTCTCACTTGGATACAACAGATATATGGAGTCAGATCTAACTTCAACCCCTCTCAATAAAGCAGATTTGATAATGTCAAGCAAAACCAAGATTTCATTATGATGTTCACTAATATGACTATTTTATTTTACTAAAACCGTGAAACATCAAACAAAATTCTCAGATGTGCTAAATGAAGCCTATATCCTTGCCGTACTTTAAATAAGGATACTCAAATGATTGCAAAGTATCATCAAGCACACTTTAATAAATTTCATGAACCTGTGTATTATTTTTTAAATTTTTTTTATTTTTGCTTTTTTGGAGGACGCCCCCCCCCCACAGGGCAATTGGGGTTAAGTGACTTGCCCAAGGTCACACAGCTAGTAAGTGACACCTGAACCTGCTTATTATTATAACCACCTAGACCTGTTAAACTTTCTTCAAAGCCATAGTTCATCCATAATATGAAGCACAAATAAAATCCAATTTTCCATTCAAAGTAAAGCATTCTACACTCTAAGGAGATCAAAGAAAGAATACAAGTGCAAAAATATCCATAACAATTCTTTTTGTGTTGAGAAAGAACTGGAAACAAAGGGCAATCCCAGCAATTGGGGAATGACTGAATAAATTATGATATGTGAATGTAATGGTACACTTATTATTATGCCATAAAAAATGAAGAAAAAGATGGTTTCAGAGAAATGCAGGAAGACTTATATGGACTGATGTGGGGAAAAGTAGGGAGAGTACTAACTAATACAACATTATCAAGCAAAATAATTTTGAAGATTCTGATGATTCCAATGACCTACCACAACTCCAGGGGACAAACGATGAAGCAAGTTACCTCTTAACAGACAGATAACGGACTCAAGAAGCAGAGTAAGGTGTGCATTTTGTAGCCCCAGCTGATGGGAGCATCTCTTTTGCTTGATTATGTATATTTGTTTATGAGAGTTTTGCTCTTATTTTTTTTCCAGTAGGCAAGAAAGAAAGGCAGCTAAACAACACGGTGGATAGAGCACCAGACCTGGACTCAGGAAGACTCATCTTCCTGAGTTCAAATCTGGCCTCAGACATTTCCTAGCTATGTGACCCTGGGCAAGTCACTTAATCTTGTTTGCCTCAGTTTCCTCATCTGTAAAATAAGCTGGAGAAAGAAATGGCAAACCACTCCAGTATCTTTGCCACAAAAAAAAAACAAATGGAGTCATACAAAGTCAGACATGGCTGAACAGCAAGAACAGGTCAGAAAGAAAGGTGGAAGGAAGAAAATGCTTGATAAGTTGAAAAAATTTAATTTTAAATTAAAAAAAAATACCTCCCCATGAATATCTAAGCCAGTTTCCATTCTGATCTTATCACTATTATAATAAATGCTTTCAAATAGTCTAACTGGATATTCATGTAGCCCCTGGATATGAGTATCAATAGTATAATCCTAGACTATGTATGTTTAACTTTTTATCAAATTGATTGTATATATGCCTATTTTTGACATTATTCATGGTCCCTTTAGATCACAGGAAATTTGATTTGTAGACATTTCTACAGACTAACCTGTACATGTGGTTGTCTACTTAACAGTCTAACCATTAAAAATAAGAGTTTTCCAAAAAACCCAAGCAAAGTATAATATATCAGCTTCTGAATTATAAGGATAACCTTCAAACCATGGGTTTTGCATCTGGAGTCTGAAAATATATTTTAGACAGTTAAAATATATTTTAGACAGTTAAATGTCAATACAATTGATTTCCTGAGTGATCCTATGTATTTTATTTTATATATTTAAAAACATCATGCTAAAAAAGGCTGCAAAGGCTTCCCTGGATTGACAAAAGGATAAGTTAAAAAAAAAGATTAAGAACCCCTATGCAAACCCTTGCTATTTTCTAATCTGACAAACATAAATTACCCATATTTTTTAACTTGGCAGATTTTACCGCAACTTTAAAGCCTAAATGAATAAAATATTTAACATAAACTTATTTAAGACAGTATCACTATTTCCTTTAAAATGGCTTTGGGAGATCTCAATTTATGGTTTTTACAGAGAAATTCCTTCATTTAAAAACAAAAACAGACAAAAATTCATAATCTATAGCAACTGGGTGTTGGAAGGAGTATAGGAAGGAGACAAGGTATTAGGAAGTAATTTGTACCTACAGAGACTGCGTATCACTGTAGTCTGGAAAACCTTGGTTAGGATCTAGGCTCAGACACTTGTGTGACCCTATGCAAGGCATGTTACCTCTCTTTGCCTCAGTTTCCTCATTTATAAAATAAGAAGGTTGGCTTTGACCTATAAGGTCCCCTCTGACTGTAAATCTATGCTCCTATCATCCTGGACTCAACTTCACTTTAAAGGCAGCCAACTAACATTACTGCCTTTCAAATGATTAAAGTCTATAATGTCTATTTACTCTGCCTTCAATCTCCTCTATTGCTATTGTTAGCATTAAAGTTTAAAACAAAATATCCTAATTCAATATTTTTCTCATGTATGCATGGGATCATAGAGAAGTGTTACAAATAGGAATTTTGCAAATAGTAAAAGTGTGAAATAATGAGGGTTTTTTTGGTATCTGAAATAACATCCAAATCTCATTATTTCTAAAAAGAGAAATGTCCTTATTACATAGAACACAAACATTCTTACTTTGCCTTAAAATTACTTTTGGTAACAGAAATGGGGAGAGGGGAACACACAGACTTTAAATCAACGTCAGGTCAGGGTTTCTTGATATAAAAGTGAAAATGTGTAATAAAGAAAATGCTAACTTTTTCAAACAGGCACAATGAACAATAAAATATGACTAATGAGGAAAGGGCAAAGGGCATAAGCATTCCTATAATGCTTACTATGCACTTTACAATTATTATCTGATTTCATCCTCACAACAACCCTAAGAGGTAGATGCTCTTATTATCCCCATTTTACAAATGAGTAAACCGAGGCAAAAAGAGTTAAAATGACTTGCCCAGGGTCACACAGTTCCTAAGTATCTAAAGCTGGATTTGAACTCAAGTCTTTCTGACTCCAGGGCCTTCTAGGGCCCTCACTCTATTCACTGTACCACCTAGCTGCCTCTGAAAACTAAACCTCATGTAAATAAATGGTTTTCATCTACAAGTCAGGTGATTTCCATTACATACTAGCTGTGAGACTCTGGACAAGTCACTGAACCTTTCAACTCATTAAGACTGAAGTTACAAATTAGCTGCCCAGGTGCATGGAGGAGAAAGCTTATATACTAAGAGTTCTTCACACCAATAAAATCAGATTCAGACAAAAAAATACTCATTATTATGAGTCTTTCCTATTCATCCATAAGGTATCCAGTTTCTTTGATCTAAAAGGTTGTTAATGAAATATTCAAAGTTTTTATATTTACCATACTTATAAAGATAGAATATTGGACCTGCAGTCAGGAAGATCTGAGTTCGAAACCTGCCAAAGACACTACCTACTTAGTCCTGAGCAAGGCATCTAACCTGTGGGCCTCACTTTCCTCATCTTTAAAAAGGGGATAATATTAGCACCTACCTCACAAAGTGAGAATCAAGGAAGATAATATCTGACAAGTGCCTTGCAAACCTTAAAGTGTTACATGAAGGCTAGCAATCATTACCATTATTGTTACAAGAATATATAAAGGACTTTTGGCTTCTACCTGCCTTTCAATTTTACCTTTTGTAAAACAGAAGAATCTGGAACTTCAGTTGTGGTGACATAGAACCATGATCTTTTATACTGGCCATATACAAAGGTGTGAAGCTGTTGATTTTCATCTGAGAGGCAGCATTTTCTCAAAAGCATGTCCCTTAATTCAGCTGTGGTAGAAGGATAACACCAGACCCACAGAGTATCTCCATTTGTGTCTTTTTCTATGGTGGAAAGATGTTCACTGTGAGAATGTCAAACAGCATTAAGGAAGTGAATTGATTGGTTAATTAAGAGCAGTTTACCCGAATAGTCTGCTATACAATTAACACAAAAATCCTGAACATGTAAACAAGTCATTTTTGGCCTGGGTTTCAGTTTACCCATTGGTTAAAAGTTAAGAGTTGGACTCAGGGGTGGGGAACCTGGGGCTTTGAGGCCACATTACAGTCCTTTGACTGAATCTAAACTTTACAGAACAATCTGAAAGGGCTGCACCCCTGGACTAGGTGCTTTCTAAGGGTTTTTTCCAGCTCTGACAGTCAATGGTTCTATCTAAAAGCATCCATTCATAGTTCTATTATTAAAGTGACATTTTATAAAATATCTATTTTTTGGCATTTCAGTATTTGCCATGTAAGTGTCCCCCTCCCCCAGTTATATTTGACATCCTGTACTTCATTTGAAGAGTTGGGAGTGTTGGGTTTTTGTTTTTTTCTAATCAGTCATTTTAAGTTTGCATCTAAATATGAGGGTCCTTAGGATCATAGATTCAGTAACAGAAGGTACCTTGGAGGTCACCTCATCCAACCTTCTCATTTTATAGAAATTCAATGCAGAGAAGTTAAATGATTTGCCCCCAAACTCACAGATAGTAAATAGCAGTCAGGATAAGAATCTAGTTCCCCTGATTCCAAATTAAGCACTCCTTCCAATTTATAATTTTTTTTCAAAACAGCATAAAAGCTGATTACAATGCCTATGCATAAAAATAGTATGAGGAAGTAGTAATACATTTTTAAAAACTCGATACAGAAGACAAATAATAGGTGAATTCATATTTAAATTAATTTTTACTTTCAGGCATATCAACAAAGATTACTATAGTCAACATATTGAATCATATTCATATTTCACAGACAAATCAAACAATTTCACACTAAAACTGCAATCAAGGAAATACCACATCCAAAATAAAAAATTCAGGGATGCATGAGTTACAAAACTTCTTGCATTTATGCGAGAAAAAAAGGCTTCAAGATGATCCCCAAACAAACTTTTAATTTGGATGTGTGCCATCTCCTATAAATGTTTTCAGTTAAGACCAGATTTCAACACATGCTACAAACCATAAATTTCACCAAAGTCGTTTTTCGTTAAACTTGAGAAATCAGCTTATGGAATCTAATAGATCTGAGTTTCAGTTGGCAAGCTCACAGTATGTCACAGGGAAAACCATTCACTTCAATCCTTTGGCACCCTACCCATGCCACCCCCCCCCCAAAAAAGGGGCCATCAAAGTCCTGAAGTCAGAAACTTTGAGCTCCAAGTATTAGCTTGGTCCCTTTCCAGCCATGTGATAATATTTGTCAATATCCACATCACCAGGGCTGGACTTAGGGAAATCACTTTGTAAAGGACTATGCAAATGTGGGTTGGTAACACTAGTACCAAAGAGAAGGAAAATATTTTCTCCAACTTGACTTCAATACAACTCAGTATACAACTTTCATCAGATTTGGGGTTTGGTTTTTTTGGGGGGGGCGGGGTTAGTGCTTCAGGGAATATAAGAGCGTTTTCAGTTAAAACAAACTGACAGCAGGCTGCAGAAAATTCCATTCATTCATACCCATTATAAATCTCAGCCTATCAAATGGGGGTGGGAAGGAATCTTCATAGAATCATAGGTTGGGAGGTAGAAGGAACCTCAGGGCATCGGATCCAAGAGCCAAGCGCATCATTTTACAGATGAGGTAACTGAGGCCCAGAATAGGGAGGGTGACTTGCCCAAGGTCCTGTATCGTAGTTTTATAACAATATAAATTACAATAAGAAAAATAGCACCTAAACTTGAAAAATATTTGCTCCATCATATATACGATTCTTACAGTGGAAAGATTTTTTTCTTTTGGAGCGGGGGAGAGGTCGGGGATAAATTAAATCATTCCAAATACCTAATGAAGAGGAGTGACTGGGTGCCTGCAGGCTGCAGAAATCACATTCATTCAACTACTACCGTGCCCAGACTAGCAGATGAAAGGGGGGAGGGGGCCTTCCGAAGCTACAAAACACATTCCTCCTAATTAAATCTTGGCTGGATGGGGTCACCTCCCCTGCAGGGAGACTCAAGGCCCAGCGATCTCAAAGCACTTTAGGAACCTTGGTCTTTCCAAACGCCCAGCTGCTCTTGCACGGACCCCTCCCCGCGGCGCGGACGGCGGCCGCCGCTCAGACCCGGCACTGGGGTGGGGGGGGGGGAGGCCGAGCCTCCTGGGGGGGCTTCCTCCCCCAGGGCACCTCGCGGGGATGGCAGAGGAGAGCAGGGGGCCGGGGGAGGGGGAGGGGGAGAGAAGGGGTGCGGAGCCCGCGGCGGGCGGGCGGGGCGCGCAGCGCTCACCGATCAGACCCACTCCCAGCATCAGCTGAGTCTCCGCCGCCTCCGCCGCGGCCATGTTTCCCCGCCGCCTCCGCCCGCAGAGTCGGAGCCCCGCCCCTCCGGAGCCCCGCCCCGCCCTTCTCCTCCTTCCTCCTCCTCCCCCTTTTCCTCCCTAACCCTTCCTCTTTTCCTCTTCCTCCCTCCTTCCTTCCCTGCTTCTCTCCTCTCCTCCCTCTTCCTTCCTCCATTCTCCCGCCCACCCCCTCTGCTCCTCCCCACCTCCCTGACTCCTCCTCCCCTTCTCTTTACCTTCCCTCTTCTTCCTCCTTTTCCCTTCCCCCATTCTACCTGTCCCTTCTTCCCTCCCCCTTTCTCCTCCCTTCTCTCCTTCCTCTTCTTCCTCCCCACTCTCCCCTCTCCTCCCCCTCCCTCTCTTTCCCTTCCCTCTTCTTCCTCCTTTTCCCTTCCTCCATTCTCCTTCCTTCCCTTTCTCCTCTCTCTTTTTCCTTTCCTCCTCACCACCTTTCTCCTCTTCCTTCCTCTTTTTCCTCTTTTCTTCTCCTTTCCTCCACTCCTTTCTTCCACCCCTCCTCTTCTCTTTTCCCTCCATCTCTTCTTCCTTTCTTTGCCTCCTCTTCTCCCCTCCTGGTCCTTTCCCCTTCCTCTCCTGCCTTCCTCCTACCTGACTCTTCTTCTTCCCCTCCTTTCTTCCTCCTCCATTCTCCTTATGCCTTTTCCTCTTCCCCTTACACTTCTTCCCTCTTGTTAATCATCTGAAATAAAAGAAATCAAGGCACAAAAACTTCCAAAAATATTGATTTAGTGACAGACAAAATATACAATTACCAATAAATCAAAGTCAAAAGCTCCTCAGTGATTAATGACCCTGAAAAGAGTTTACAGAGCATTCTTATTGGATTAATGAGGAACATCAGAAATGAAGCTGCTCTATTGGAGCATTTTGTGACTTTCCATTGTTATTACAGAAGTCAAGAACAGGGAACTTCCACAGGAATGGGGAGCTTTGACAGGTGAGTGACACTCAAGGTGTGGAGATTTTCCAGCCACAGGTGACTTGTAGTCCCTATGACTTATAAGTTATAGTTTTGCTTTTAGTAGAAATGAGGAGCTCAGCCTATTAGCTGAGCTCTGCAAGAAGTATGTAAAAAGGGAAGTTAGCTACAGGCAGTGAGGCTAGTGCCACCATCATATCAGCCTGCACAGAATCTCATACATATTTCTTAAGCTGCTGATTTATAAGAACTAAACTATATATGTAATTAAAGAATGTGATTAGAAATAAACAATCAATAATTGAATAATATTTCACAGTTTCCCCCTTTGAGTCATGAGAAGTATATCTCCCTTGAGTCACCTTACCTAAAACCTAAACTATACTGGCAACAAGCATGATCACGAAACAGAAGAGCAAGTTAGAAATCATATAATTTAACATATTCTTGTTCCTGGGGAACATCATCCTAACTACTATGACATGTTTAGGAATCAAATTTGAGCCTGCTTTACTAAACAATTAGCACAGAGTTGAACACAGGCAGGGAGAATAACAATGATAGTATAGCAAGGGGCTACTTATTTACAGTGACAAATAATGCCACTTTTTTGAAACCAGGAAAAAGCAAAGAATAATATCAGCCTCAAAAAAAGCATAGTGAGAAAGGGTTTGTTGTGGACCTGGGCCTCTTCTGGTAATCCTAGAAATGATGTCCCAAAATTTACAAAACTCAAGTATGAATGGCAAGGAGAAAAATATTCATCTACACATAAATTTCAGACTCTATTTTCAGAGGAACTTACTGGTACTTGGGATAGTAATAAAACTAAACTACCTACAGCTATGGGGCAGGTTTTATGTGTGAACAAGGTATCCAAGAGTCCTGGAATCTTAATTGCAGTTGCCAGAAGCACTTGGCAAGGGTATTCCCAGCAGGTTGAGCCCCACTCATTCATTTGAAATTCTTGATGTAAAAGTCCAGAAGTCTAATTCGTCCTGCAGCTCTCATGCTGTTCATGAAGTTGTTTCAGCCCATTTTGTAATTCTTGGATAAAGGAAGCAACAGATGTACATTTCTGGCATAAGCCAAGTTCTCAGAACAGCTCTGAAGGGGCTTCTTCCTTCCAGATCTTCTTCTCAGATTCCTAGGGCATAGAAAGACACTACAAACTCAAAATAATTTAATACAACTTTCTAGCTCAAGCCTTATGGTTCTGATTTTATTAATAGACATACAAAAACATCAAATTAAGAACACATAATTCACCTGAAACGTCAGAGAATTTCAATTGTTAAATCATGAGGGCCTGCATTAGAAAATTAATCTTTCTTTTAAAATAAATAATCAGATGGATGTTTCAACTAGGAAAATACTTTCACCCTCTTCATAATTATCAATGAAATTTTACATGTAAAATTCTTAATCCAATCTTGTAAACTGTTTCACATCTCTCACCAATTCTCCCCTAATAATAATGATATTATTACATTAACACATTGAAAGGATGTTATAATATTAATCACCTATAAACTAAATATTCCATCAGTTGTAAGGCTTCATTCTCTGTATTATTTGTAATTCAAAGGATAATTTAAAAGGATTTCTTACTATAGTAGTATTATACTAGCATATATTATTTAGTCAAAAGTCACCAATAGGGTTTATCTCTTATGTTTATCACAATGAAAAAATGAGTTATTATTGTATACTTGCCCTTATCAATGAAATTTGCTATGGGAGGAAAAAGGGAGATATAATATTGGATATTATATTAATATTGTTAATGACAGAATGTTACAGCCAGGCTCAGAATTAAGGGAAAATGTCTTATGGGAAATTGAATCAAGAGGGTTCTTACTTTAGTCTTCCTAAGGTCACTCCACCACCATTATCACCACTATTCCACAGGGACAGATATCCACTGGTGTGAGTTCACAGATGCCACTCCCATTGAGTGCTGACATTTTCCTTGAATGAGTGGTCAGACACATACCTGAAATCAAAACTTGAAATATTTCAAATTAAAGTCCCACAAGATTCTGTCTTAAATAGAGAAATTTCATTAATTATATGTTAGGGAAGATATAATTATTGTTTCATGTAACAATAATCATGAACAGCGTTGGTTCAGATTCCTACAGTACTCATTAACAGATAAAGTTTTCATACATTCATTTTAGTTGGAGGCACAATTCACCACACCACCTACACATATATTCTATAATATATTTAAATAAATACATGATAGGTTTTAAAACTCTCCCTTGGTCTGCTCTGTAGGTAGGATAAAGGAAGGGGAAATACATCTGACCACTTTGGTGGGCTTCAGAATACCACTTGCCAGTAAGAGTTATAAATTCTAAAAAAAAGCTGTAACCCACCAAATAAGTTGAAGGGAGCAATGATCATAGGAAATGATGGAGATGCAATCTGGAATATTGGATAAGTTGGACAAGCAGCACAAACAATACATTCTGAAGTTTTACATGAATACAGTGAACACCAGTTTATACACAAAGAATAGTTGGTTCAAAAATGTAGCTTTACTACATAAAAATTATTACATGATTTTCTAAATGATCTTAGATAAAACTGACTTATTATTTAAAGTTTAACTCATAAATTTTTCTATTTTGACTGAGAGAGGTACTAGTTCCTGTCCTTGATTTGTGGTTCTGATCTCACTTTGTATTTGGAACTATCCTTTATCACCTCCAAGATGTAAATCACCCAAAAACCTCTTGTTAGCTGTTTGTCTGTTGATCTTTATCCTTATGAAGTGTCCTTTCCCCTTAACTTTCAGGTACCCTTCCCAGGTAGTATTCACAGCAATGTTTTACCAAGTGTGCTGTGTGGTCATCAGCATACCTAGGGTTTGTCTTTGACTAATGTGGGGGGGAAGGAGTGCGGATATTATGGTACCCCCTGAAATTGTCTTCTTGAGTTGACATATTTTCCAGAGACACTATATTTGGAATATGCAGTTCTTAAATGTGTCAAGGACAAACACCGCCCCTCTTCCCCCTTTTACCACCACCCCCTATTGGGCACATAATACTGCAATAATTTTTTGTTTACACTCCAAGTAGGACTACTGTGTGCCCTTGGGAATCAAGACAGGCATCGGTCAGTCTGTACCAGACTGAGAAACTGTTTGTGCAGCTGGGTCCCATGTAGATAAACAGACCATCCTATCTTCATAGTCTAGAAGTTCCCAAGGGAAAAGAAAGCTGCTTTTGCAATCTTCCTTTCTTATATTCCCCCTGCCTTTCTTTTGTCTTTCTCCTCCCCTTCAGGGGGAGATTAATCCTTTCCCCACACCGATTGCTTTTTTCCTCCTCCTATGCCACTCCCATTTGGAAGGGGAATTTCATAAATATGCAAGCTTCTATTTGGATTGTGAACTCCTTGGACCTGTATAGGAGTCCCACATTTGTAATAAATTCAATTATAAGGCATATCTCTTGGATTTGTGATACTCTTGTTGGGTTAACAATTTCAATGCTTTTGTGTTTCACAGTACACTGTCAGCAGGACTGGTAAGATCTCCCAAGAGGACTTTGCTATGCTTTTCTCCCAATAGTAAGTCATTTATTATTATTATTTTCATAATTTAAAATAAAAATTACTTCATTAAATATAAATAGTTTTCAAAGATATTTGTCACGTTCTATTACAGATATATTTATGATCTAACAGCATTCAGATCAAAAGGAGAAATAACTTGCTTTAACAGCTTTTTTTTTTTTTAAAGCAATTGGGGTTAAGTAACTTGCTAAAGTGTAAATGGCCAGTCATTATTTATGTGTGGGTGCTCATTTTCTGAGGCCAGAACCTATCCCGGATCCTCCCGACTGGCACTCCTACTCACTGTGCCACCTAGCCACCCCTCCTTAACAGCTTTTTAAAAAACATGTATAATACAAGAGAAAAAAAGTTTAATAGAATGCATTATAAAAATTATGTCACAGAGAAAATCATCCATCCTATTTCCTTTGATTATATCTAATGACACCTAAAACTTAGTAGAAGGTTATTCAATGTGGAGTAATTACAGTAATTTAAAAAGTATCAGTACATACAGCTTACCACATGCCAAACTTTAAAGATTACTTTAAAAAACTTCCACAGGCCTGCTTTCTATAGTACTTTAGAATGTTTAGTTTTCTTATTTCTCAGTTATTACTTGAACCACTTGCTAATTTGCATTATAGAGCAGTTATAAATAGTAAGACTGAAGTCTTTCCCTTTAGAAGACTAGTCTAAGGAAGATATAACCCACTGAATAATTATAGTTTAAAAAAAAATCTTCCTATATTTTAGCAGTCCAATTCATAAGAAACTAAACTTGCTTTAACCAGATGACATCAATTTAGTACATTTAAAAGTAACTTTACCCAAACACAGTTACAAATTTGGATCACAGCTCTGCTTGGAAAGTGGGAAGAAACCTTTTATTAAATCATAAGAATTTAAGGCAAAAGGCATTTCATTATTACAATTTTTTTCAAAGACTTATCACATTCACTTTAATAACTCAGTAGGGAAGTGGCCTCTATAACAGCATTTGGCAATATTTTGGAAATTTTTCATATAACAGTATTTTTAAAGGCATATTTTCCTAATTACAAGAATTCACATTTCTAATCTTGTGTCTCATATTCTTCCAAATTCCACAATACCAGAAAAACTAGAAGTCTAAATGATGAGGTATGGGCTCTGGGAGCCCCCTCGAGCTCTCCTTGAGTTCTTGAGGTACAGGCTCTGGGAACCTCCCTTGGACTCTTGATTAAATTGTCTCATTTGATGAGCATTTTCAAGGCAAAAAGCCTTACATTGTGGCTGGGCCCAGACCTCTAGCCTAGTTGATAGCCTAGCCCTCCCTTGTTCATCTACTTCCCACCCTTGAGCCTATCGAAATATCCATACACCCTTGAACTGGCCTAGCCCACCATTGTCTTGTAGCCTCCATCCTCCATCGACCCTTAGTCACTCATTGACCTCATTAACTCCTGCTGAAGACCCTTCTCCAAGACTCCTCCTCTAGACCACTTCTAGATTCCTCCTACTACCTTCTGTATATAAGACCCCAACTCACACCGTGTGGTGTGAGAGTGCCATAGAAGAGTGAGAACACCATACAAGAGTGAGAGTGCTGTGAGAGCGACATAGAATGACCTAGCACAGACTTACTCTATGTCTAATGTAACCAAACTTTTAATAAATTTTACTTTTCTTTGGCTGAGAAGACTTGCGTCGAATTCATTCGGCAGAACCCATGTTGGTATTTTGAGGTCTCCAGAGCATATCTATTCAGGAAACAAGAGAAAACTATTACTATGGAGGGGAAGAGCAGAAAGTTGAAAAGGAATGAATCAACTTTACTCTCATTGAATTTGGCTTAAGGAGGGAATAACATACACACTCAATTGGGTATCTTACCCTATAGGAAAGTAGCGGGGAAGGGAATAAGAGGGGGGATGATAGAAGGGGAGGGTAGATTGGGGGAGAGGGTAGTTAGAAGCAAACACTTTTGAAAAGGGACAGGATCAAAGTAGAAAATAGAATAAATGGTTGGGATGGCTAGCTGGCGCAGTGAGTAAGAGCACCATCCCGAGTACAGAGGACCAGGGATCTGTTCTGGCCTCATACTTAACACCCACACAAAAATAACTGGCCATGTAACCTTGGGCAAGTTACTTAACTCCAATTGCTTTAAAAAAGAAAAGAAAATAGAATAAATGGGGGGCAGAATAGGTTGGAGGGAAATATAGTCTTTCACAACATAACTACTATGGAAATGTTTTGCATAACTACACATATACAAATTATATTGAATTGCTTGTCTTCCCATTAGGACTGGATGAGGAGGGAAGAAGGGAAAGAATCTGGAACTCAAAGTTTTAAAAGCAAATGTTAAAAAATTGTTTTTTTACATGCAACGGGAAATAAGATACACAGGCAATGGGGTATAGGAATCCATCTTGCCCTACAAGAAAGTTAGGGAGGGATGGGGGAAGATATAAGAGAGAACAGATTGGGGGAAGGGGTATTCAATAGGTTTGCTATCTTGGCATGGGGGGTAGGGGAGAGATGGGGAGAAAATTTGTAACTCAAAATCTTGTGGAAATGAATGTTGAAAAGTAAAAAATAAATAAATTTAAAATTAAAAAAAAGATATTCAGCTAGATAAAACCTTAACTTCTTTTTTTTTTTTAAAGCAATTGGGGTTAAGTAACTTGCTCAAGGTTACACGGCTAGTCATTATTTATGCGTGGGTGCTCATTTTCTGAGGCCGGATCTGAGCTCGGGTCATCCCAACTCCGAGGCCGGCACTCTTACTCACTGCGCCACCTAGCCACCCCTAAAACCTTAACTTCTTAGATAATTGTAATGGGAATGGGAATTTTGATCTTCCCTGCCTCTTAATAAGCCTAATGAAATTTGAAGACCTTCCCTGATTCGAAGATCTTCCCTGCCTTCTAATAGGCCAAATGTAATCATATGAAGCCTGTGGTGGAAGGAGTTTGCTGAAGGGTGGAGCAGAGCACACAGGAAGCTGGGAGTCAGAACAGGTAGAGTAGAGGATGCACCCAGGGAGACAGCTAGGCTTTTGAGTGTTGTTTTGTGGGAAGGCTAAAGAATGATATGCCTCTCTGCTTCATTGTGGTGTATTAACTTCTGTGTTGCTAGGGTGGATTCAGTTTCCTGGTGTTGGGATTTAGTTTTCTGGTGTCTAGACAAGTGTTTTGCTTTTGTTATATGTATGGAGAGTCTGTTATATTTGAGAACTATGCCAGCATATTTACAGTTGCCACTGGCACTGTGAATATTGTGTTGACGTTACAATAATCATTCTTGTTATTATCTTTGATGACAATAATGATGACATTACTACATTATTTACTCTAAAATCCAATAGTAGTAGTTAACATTTATACATTGTTCATTATGCTAAGCACTTTAGAATCATTTAATTTCTTCAGCCACCCTGGGAGGTGGATGTTATTATTTATTATCCTCTTTACATTTTATAAAAAGACTGATTATATTCTCTAATACAATACAACGTAGCTTCAAAACAAAATTTTCAACTGAATCAATTTTTGATTTGTAATTACTAGTGGCTATAACTAAACCTCATTTTTCACAAGGGTCCATTGTTTTTAGTTACCTCATATTAGAAAATTTCATGGTGATGTCCTTGAGCCCCTATAACTACTTCTTTATTTCTTTGAATCACCCAAAGAACCAAATCAATTCCTTTTTTTTTCCTTTTTTGCCTTTTTGGAGGTGGGGAAGGCAGAGCAATTAAGGAATGTCATAGATATTGACATTATCTTAAAGGTTTTCTGCTTTTTCTCTCACAACAGAAGGTTATTCTATTTTTTAAACTACCTACCTTATTATGTCATTAGGAGATTTAGAAGTCAGGATCTTACCTGTCTCCTTTTTTTAATTTACAGCTGATCACAGTCTGGTCGCTGGGGTCCTGCTGCTTATCTAAGATTAATCATTCTGTTTACTGGTTATAATAGTGTATTTTCAATTTTATCAACAAAAAGGTACAGTTTAGTGACAATATCAAATTTCTTTAGCTTAAATTGCTAATTGGGTTCACCCACTTAAAGTGTACTTTGCATATTTTTTCAGACAGACACACTTTAGTAAAGTCTTCCTGTTCTTTTTCAGGGAAAACTCTACTAAAAAACAGAATTCATGAAATTCTGCTTTTCTAGACTCTTTGATAAAGTACACAGAAAGATTTTAAAAGAGAAATACCTATTTTACTTCTTTAAAAACCTTTTCTTCTCCAGTGGATAACTTCTCAAATTAAAAATACTTTTTCTAAAAAGTCCTTTTCTTCTCCACTAATGTGGAGGATAATTTCTCTAATAAAAACAAACAAACAAACAAACAAACAAAAAAACCAAAAAACCCAGCTGGCAGTGGATGAACTTGGCCTTTCTAAATTAAGGTCTTTCCCAGGTCTCAGTTTGTCTGAGGCCACACCCATTCAGTGTCTAAGGGCTAGGTAAGAGTTGAGACAAAATATGGCTCAATTTACCATGACCAAGATATTGATCTGGGAAGGGAAGATTGTCAGAGTTTCTGTTCCGAACAGAAAACAATTTCTATTTACACACATTCTTAAAACATCAAAAATTAAACAGTGAGCCACAGAGGTTCAGGTCGGAGTTATTCTTGACGGTTCAGTGAAAGCTAGAGTGAGTTAGGTTTAAAGGTTTAGTCAAGTAGCTCCCTTTAAAACACAATGGGCTTTTTAAAAAAGCCTTCCCTTCCAGAGCTATATTTCAAGAAATAAAAATGAAAACTGCTCAGAACAAAAAGTAAATTGTCCCAACTTTTTGGGAAAACAAAAAGCAAAGATGAAGAAGGGAAAAGGAGAAGAAAAAGAAGAAATAGTGATATTCCCCAGTTCCTGCTTGAATTGACAGGTTAGGTACCCAGAAGGCAGTTAATACTATTCTCAGACAACATGGTAAAGACAGTTAATAAAAAATATTCTCCTAAAAACCTGGTTCACTCCTTGCCACAAATACACACAGTGTCCATTGAAAGAATAAGCTTAAACTTAGACCATAATCGTAGTGAGGCACACGTATAAGAAATATGTGTGGGAGGTGGAGTCAAAGTTTTAAACTCAAATGTTTAAAAATATATAAATACTATTATTAATACTATTTTACATATAATTGGGAAATAAGATATACAGGCATTGGGACACAGAGATTCACCTTGCCCTACTGGAAAAGTCGAAGGGAGTATGGAAGAAGATATGGGAGAGAGCAGATTGGATGAGGGAATATCCTGTGGGACTGCTATTCTGGGGTGGTGGGTAGGGGAAAAAATGGGGAAAAATTGTAATTCAAAATCTGGTAGAAGTGAATGATGTAAACCAGAAGTTAATAAAGCATTTAAAAAAAAAAAGAAAAGAAATATGTGTGACAAGGTTTAACTCACAACACCTGCTCTGAAAGTCCTTCTTTCTGTGTAGAGATTTCATGCAGAACCCTTAGTGGTGGTGGTGGCTGTTCATCCGTCTTTCTTAAAGAAGACCAATGATATCATTTAACCAATGATTTCTTGATTTGTGCATGAATTGAATATGAGTGAAGCAGAGCTGCACAAAGTCATCTGGGTTTGGTTTCATTTTTGTCTTTATTTGTATCCCCAGAGTTTATCTGCGTACCTAGTACCTTTTAGGCACTTAATAAATGCTTGCTAACTTGACTGCCTCTCCCTACTCCACTTACCCTCCTGGGGTTCCCCTCCTCTTCCTACTATAATCAGTGGGGAGGCCTTGAAAACCTTTGATTAAGAGAGCTACTGGTCCCTCCTATGGGAGGGAAGGAAGTGCAGCTGTAAAAAGGAATAAAAGCACTGAGCTTCTAATTGACACCCTGAGAGTTGCTGCCTAGAGACCAACCCCTACCTAGGGAGAGAGTGCAGATAATTCTTCTAGAAGAGGAGATGGGAGAGTATTATATTGAATGCAAAAAAAGAGTCCCTTCCTTAAAGACCTAGAGTAAAAGAATAAATGAAAATGTAGACAGATTGGCCTGTATTATCTCATTCTCACTTGAGAGGTCACTGCTTGGCCACCACTGTGCAGGAGGTAGGTCCCCACTCTGTTCTTCACCCAGAACTCAGTTCTTAAGAAGTTCACTTCTCAGGAAGCTTGCTTCTAATGAGAGAGATTGTGCTGAACTCATTAAACCCCCCCTAATGCTCTGCAAAGGGGTGGTTTTATTTATAGTTTGAAGACTGAGGCATCCACCAAAAAGGAAGGAGTTTTAAAAAAAAAGGTACTCTTTGTATCTAAACAGGAAATTTATTCCTACACATAAAACTATTGATAAACATAGGAAATTCACAAGAATGCATTTGACAGAACAAATAAACCAGTATTCAAAAACTTAGCTATTACTACAATCTGCTGAGAGACTGATAATTAAATTTCATCAGAATATAAAGCAGTGTACGAGCCAATTAATTGCATTTTGCCTCAGTATTGTACTGTTCAAACCACTTCTGGTACATAGGGCATGAGCCAATCCCAGTGTTTATGGTCCTCTTCTCCAATGCAGAAGCTTTCCTTGCCACCATCCCACTCTTCCTTTCTTTGGACCCAGGACCTCCCAAACTTCCAAGGTCACTTGACAGCCTGTATAGCTCAC
The DNA here is from genome assembly GCA_011680675.1 of Gymnobelideus leadbeateri. NCBI lineage: Eukaryota > Metazoa > Chordata > Mammalia > Diprotodontia > Petauridae > Gymnobelideus > Gymnobelideus leadbeateri. Next base: position 189,382 of record WOXC01010100.1, on the reverse strand, counting down.
CATGAGAACTGTGTTCAGACACCTAGCCAAGAAAAAAAGCACAAAGAGGAAAACACTATCAGTCCCAAGTCCCAGCTTTTCTACTAGAGTCTGAGCTCCTTATGGCCTTTGGGTGGGGGAGAAGGAGAAGAAAGGACACCAAAAGTCTCTCCAGCTCTCTGTACAAGAGAGTAAAAACACAGGGACTTATTAGCCACTCAGGAGAGTGACAGCCAAACCCATCCCTTGTCCCTAGATTGGGAGAACAATCAAAGGATTTCTTAAGGTTTACTACTTCAAACTGAAAATCAAAATTCTTTCTAAGCTGGGTCACCTTGTAACCACAAACCATCCCCAAAACTCCATGTGGTTCTGGGAACCAGGAGTGGTGACTCTGAGCTGTGCTCCATGTGGGAGGATGGCCCTGCTACATCATCAGAGTAGGCCACATAATTCTAAGTCATGTCTTACTAGGTATTCAACTGGTGCTAAATTCTGTAGCTGATCATGATGTGTTGCAGTTTCTACCAGTTCCTTGGATAATCAGCAAGTCCAGATTCCTTCTAAATTACTTATTGGAACAGCTTGGTGTCACTGTGGAGAGAGAAGAGGGCCTGGAGTCATGAAGACCTGAGTTTAAATCTAGTCTCAGACACTTACCAACTGTGTGACCCTGGGCAAGTCACTGATCTTCTCTGTCTGCCTCAAGTTTTCTCAACCACAAAATGTCGATAATAGTAGCACCTACTTTGCATGGTGGTTGTCAGGACAAAACAAGATAACATTTGTAAAAAGCACTTAGCACAGTACCTGGCACATAGTAGGTGTTTAATAAATGCTTGTTCCTCTATGCCAAAAGGACTATAAAACCATGCATACCCTTTGACCAAGCAATACTACTACTAGGTCTGTATCCCAAAGAGATGAAAAATAAAAAGGAAAAGGACCTATATCTACAAAAATATTGCTAGCAGCTCATTTAGTGGTAGCAAAGAATTAGAAATTGAGGGGACATCCATCAATTGGGCAGCGGCTGAAAAAATTGTTGTATATGATTGTGATGGAATACTATTATTCTATAAAACATGATCAACAGAATGCTCTCAGAGAAACCTGGAAAGACTTACATGAATTGATACAAAGTAAAGTGAGCAGGACCAGGAAGACAATGTACAAATAACAGCAATATTATATGACGATCAGCTGTGAATTACTTAGCTATTCTCAGCAATACAATGATCCAAAACAGTTCTGAAGGACTGATGATGGAACATGATATCCATCTTCAGAGAAAAAAACTGATGGAGTCCGAATGAAGATTGAAGAATTCTTTTTATTTATTTTTTTCTTGTTTTTTTGTCTGTTTTCTTTGATAACATGACCAACATGGAAATATATTATGTATGACTGTACATGTATAACCTATATCAAATTGCCTGCCTTCTCAGTGAGAAGATTGGGGAGGAGAGGGAGGGAGAGAATTTGGAACTCAGATTTTTTTTAATGTTAAAAATTGTTTTTACATGTAATAGGGGAAAAACCATCAAATTAAACATAAATAATGTTCCCTTCCCTCCTGTAATTTCTGTTGTTGCTCTTCTTTGTATTATTATTATTATTAACCAGATAAGTGATTTCATTCTGTAGGGAGCTCCAGGTAATTAATCTTCTTTCTCAATATACTTTCTCTGTCACCCTCCTTCCCATATAGTTTTGAGGATTACAGAGTTATCAGGGGAGATCCCTAGTCAATAAGCCCAGATCTTTCTGGGTTGGAGGCCACCATTCTATTCACTATACCCAGATGCTTTAGAAGTAGTAGTTGTTGTCATCATAGTAGTTGTAGCAGATTATCTTGTTCTTGTTTTTACAATGAGGTTATGATAGAAACTTTCCTGGGATAAGCCTTTATCCTGTTTTTATTCCTTTGTATTCAGTATTCTAAAGCATTGTTGCACAGGAAAATAACAATTGCTTTTTGTAGCTAAATGAAAGTATTAGCTTATAAAGTAATGGGTCTATGGGTCTATAAGCTAATAAGCCCTATGGGTCACTGAGAGTATCCTCAGTACAAAGTCCAGTAGGAAACAACTCAACCAGGATATGTGGGCCTCAATATATCTCTATATATTTTCAAACTTTTTATCCCATGTAATGTAAAGATTGGAGGTACTTGGGATGGTGACATCTATTAAAAATGTTGCTCTTGAATTTTTAGTGAATCTGTATTTTGGCTAGGTAATTGTGAACAACAGTACTGAAGTCTGTGTAACGGTCCAGTTTCTGTCTTGTTACTGGTTGTGTTCTCTAGGATATTATGGGACCTGAATTTGTAATATGAGGATTTATCTCTCAGTCTGTGGAAAAAACAGCAACAAGGTTTTGATGTATAATTCTAGCCACTAGATCACATCTTGCTGAGTAATTTGGTAGGTGCTAAAGTTGTGCAGCCTTTAGGAATATGTTACATGGCTTCTCCTGTTTGCTTGCATGATGTACATTAATCACTAAGTATAAGGATCCTTAAGGATCCTTCTCTAATTATCATTATCGTTGTTGCTGTTGTTATTAGAACTTCAGGCTATTCTCAAATAAATACTATAAATGAGTATGCTGAAATTTGTAAGGGGTAATCTTGCTCCCTTTTTGAGTTGCTACAAATGGGAGGCACATATTGTGGACTGAGTAAGACCTAGATTTTGAGTATTAGAATATTGGATCTCAGGGAAAACAACAATGTCCATCATTGGTGTTTATACTCTGGCCAGGTCTTAAAAATAAAATATTTAAGATTGTGATAAATTTTTTTGATTTGAATTCTTTCTTCCAGCCCCTTTTTCCACCCTAACTAACCTTAAAGCACATTAGTTGGCAACAAACCAAAATAAAGGTGTCAGTTTGAAGATTCAGTCTGTAGTAAGGCTTGTTCCCTCTTCCTGCATAGTACTTGTTTATCCTTAGTTTTCAAAGAGGACCAAAGCCATCACAGGTGATGTCTTAACTTGTGTGTGAATTGGATTTAAGTGAAACAGAATTACACAGAGAGTCATAGGCCTCACCCTCTCTTCCTGAGTCCTCCCAGTGTCAGGACAAAAGTCAGAAAGATTGGTGATGGCCCAGGATGTAATAGATGATGTTAGCATTTTCAGTACCTGACCAAGCTCTAAGGGCTTCACAGCATCTGCTTCAGCCATCTTCATAGCCATTGGAACAAATTGTTCTCATCTACCCATTCCCTTCAAGGAAGTCTTCAGATGCTGGGGGTAGACCTCACCCTAACTCATCAACTGGTTTGAGGCCTATTGGTTGCCCTTAACCTGGTTTAGCCCATCTGCTGAGTTGGTTTTACTGGGTTGTGACCACTGCCTCATACTATGGCTTGGAGCCAAAGCTGAAAAGGATTCAGCAAACCCTCATGTCAGAGGTGCTAGTGCTCCCTGAACACCCCATACATTCTTTCTGAATAGCACTTATAGATCCTTAAAGGATCAGTGATCTTTCTCGCTGATATTCCCTCCAGAGCAGATTATAGACTTCTTTGTCTTCATTTAGAATTAGTCTTGGATAAACACCTCTATGGTCAAGAAGAGATAAAGTATGAGTAAGTCACTGACTTAACTTGGCGCACAGTCCAAATGCTCTCCTATCTCCAAGTACCTTTGGGCATCATTGATTATAGAGCTGGAATAGAGCCTTAGAAATCGTTGTAGCATAGATCCCTTACTTTTCAGGTGAGAAAATGGAGGCCCAGAGAGAAGAAAATTATTAGCCGCTATCATAGAAGCTATCTATGAAATAATATTAGCTGAAATAATATTTGTAAAAGGTGCTTAGCACAATGCTTGGCACTTAGTAGGTGCTATATAAATGCTTATTCCCTTCTCTGATCTAGTGGTAGGGTAAAAACTAAAACTTTAATCTTTCTCTTTTTTCATGTTTCAATCTGCACTCAGTTCATCAGTTCTCTCTCTGGAGGTGAATAGCATTTTTCGTCATAAGTCTTTTGGAATTATCTTGGATTGTTGTCTCAAATTGGTGGAGACAATGAAGACTAGAAGCTTTGTGCCTACATGAGACTTGTAGACGGTTTTTGAGAGAAGAGACGCTCTTGATTGCTTCTTCAATGAAGAGAACACATTGTTTCAGATTCTCTTTGGGGACAAAAGAGCAAAAAGTCTTTGGGAAGCAACAGACATGTAGAAGAGCAGGTACATCACCATATCCTTGATTTCCAGGTTGCCTTTCTAGAGCCCTCTGGGAAGGTTTTTCTCAGGAGAGATCGAGGCTTCTCTACTGGTTGACTGAAATCTCATCTCACTTACATTTAAAGAGCTCAGCCACCCTTATGTATTTTCTGCTATATTCTAGTCTGTAGAACTTGTCTGATTTCTGTTTGCTGTCTATTTACTCACTATTCACTATTTGCAGTAGTCATTTATATATCAAACATTTGGCGGGATTGTTCAGGACAAAATGGAGAAAGGGCCTTTCACTGGGTAAATGAATTAAGGGCAATAACCAGAGAGAATAACTTCTAGTAACTACTTTAACAAAGAATATACATATATATGCAGGATAAGGAACACACACACACACATTAACATCAGTTGGCTTTGGGGGGTTTTGAGGTTTGTTTTGTAATTTTTTTTTTTTTTTGCTTTTTGGAGGGCAATTGGGGTTAAGTAACTTGCCCCAGGTCACACGACTAGGTTTTTGTTTGTGTGGGTTGTCTGAGGCCGGATCTGAACTCAGGTCCTTCTGACTACAGGGACAGCGCCCTACTCACTGTGCCACCTAGCTGTCCCTGTTTTGTAAATTTTTAAAATTTTAAATTTAAATACAAACTGAGAAAAGAAAAAAAATTAAGAGAAGATACAATATAAAACAATAAATTTCCATTTTAAGATAACCTATTTAATAAATACTACATTTTGTTTTCATAGTTGCTCAGGTTTTTTTTGCTTTCTTGTTGGTTTTCTTTTGTTCTCTGCTGAGTACCTTTTATTTTATTTTTTTTCCCTCCCTCCCCTCACCACCCTAAAGAAGGTTACAATTAAGTGTGGACACATATACATATACATAGATATCTATAGATATATACATATACATACTCATACACATACACATACGTGTAAGACCATTCTATGTTTATTTCCTCCTATCATCTGTTTCTCTGAAGGTAGATAGCATCTTCCTTCACAAGTTCAAGTTTTTCCATGTTTTTCTAAATCAACCCTTCATCATTTCCTACACCACAGCAATATTCCCACCCAATCACATCCTATCCATGAGATTATCTATGAAAGTTCCCTGCCCCCTCTCCCAATTTTCTGGTTTCCTTCTATTCTTGGCTACCTAGGTTTTATTTATGCAAGAAAATTTATATTTAAATTTAAAATAATCATAATTATTCTTTTTATACTTCAGCAGTGCTTTCACCTCATAATATAGTTTAAGGTCTGATACTGCTGAATCTAATTCCTTTATGTCTTTTTTTCTGATTTCTTTAAAGTTCCTGACCTTTTGTTCTTCCGAATTAACTTTGTTATTATTTTTTTAACTTGGTAAAATAATTTTTTAGGAATTTAATTCGGATAACATTGAATAAATAGATTAGTTAGGTAAAATTGTCATTTAAAATATGATATTGGCTTTACCTACCCATGAGCAATAAATATTGCTTCAATTATTTAGATCTGCCTTAATCTGTTTAAAAAGTATTTTATGTTTATGTTCATATAGTTCCTGTGTCTGTTTTGGCAGGTATATCCTCAAGCATTTTATACTATCTAGGTATTTTAAATGGTCTAAAACAATATTGAATAATATTGTTAACACAGTGTAGTTTCTCTGTTTTTCACTTTTGACTAAATCTATTTTAACTATGTCTGAGATCATGATTACTGTCACTGCTTTTTTTTTTACATACCAAATACTACTCCTGCCCTTTATCTTTGTATATATCTCTTACTTTTATAGCATTTCCAGAAAGCAGAATGTTGTTAAATTCAAATTTTTAATCTGCTGTCTCCATCTAATGGGTAAATTCATCCCATTCACATTCTAAGCTACAATTACTGGTTGTGTGTTTTCCTCCTTCCTATTTTTCCTCACCTCACCTATTTACCCTTTTCCTCCTCACTCCTCAGCTTTACTTCTACCTACTCCCTTCCCCCTCCTATTCCTTAACATACCCACCCCTCTAAGAGCCCCTCCCTCATCTTTTCCCCCAACCCTATCCCCTTGCCCTCTTATTTCTTTCTGAATTTAGAAGATATGTATGTTCCATCTTTAATCCATTCCCACCAAGAGTACCTGCCCTCCCTGCACAAGCTTCTTCTATATCAGTTTTTCCTTTTATGCCTCATTTTTTTTTTTTAAAGCAATTGGGGTTAAGTAACTTGCTCAAGGTTACACGGCTAGTCATTATTTATGCATGGGTGCTCATTTTCTGAGGCCGGATCTGATCTCAGGTCATCCCAACTCCGAGGCCGGCCAGCGCTCTTACTCACTGCGGCCACCTAGCCGCCCCTTTAGGGCAATTGGGGTTAAGTAACTTGCCCAAGGTTACATGGCTAGGTTTTTTTTTTTTTGTTTGTGTGGATTAAGTGTTGGAGGCCGGCTCTGAACTCAGGTCCTTCTGACTCCAGGGCCGGAGCTCTATTCACTGGGCCACCTAGCCGCCCCTTATGCCTCATTTTTTTAATGAGATAATTACTCCTTTTTTTTCTCTTCCTACACAGGTTTGTTTTTTGGTTTTTTTTGCTTTTTTGGAGGGCAGTTGGGGTTAAGTGACTTGCCCAAGGTTACACAGCTAGTTTTTGTGTTAAGTGTCTGACGCCAGATCCAAACCCAGGTCCTCCTGACTCCAGGGCTCTATTCACTGCACCACCTAACCACCCCGCACAGTTTTATTTTTTTTAGAATCACCTCATCATACCTAGCTCAGCCCATGCCTTTCTTTCAAACTACCCAAATAATGATGACAATCATGAGTACTGCTAATATTTTTACATATAAGAAGGAGACAATTTGGCCTTATTGAGTCCTTTATAATTGGTCTTTAATGCCTCATTTTCCTTAAGTTCTGAAGGCTTTGTTAAAAAAAAATCTGAAAGTCTTTAAGTTTGTTAAATGTCCATTTCTTTTCATTCAGGATTTATACTTTGCTGGGTAAATTACATTTGGTTGTAATCCCAGCCCTTTTGCTCTACAAAATATAGTATCCCATGATCTATGGTCCTTCAGTGTAATAGCTGCCTTCAATTGGCTTTTACAAAAGAAAAAATGCTGATAAGGTATGTTAAGGATCCAAGTAACAAACATCTCCCAAAGCAAGAGGCACACATTTCTCTCTATTTGGTTCCTAGAGAGAGTGGGAAGAAACTTAAAGTGATCAATAGAAAGTACTCTCCCCTACCCCTACCCCCAAGCTGGACCTAGAAATCCTTTTCTCTCTTTGAGAAATCCCTAACAAGTTCATTTCTGGGTGTGACAAAGCTGATGGATGAATTGATGATCCCTTGCTTGTAGGACATAGTGTTGGACGTAGTGTTGGCTACTGTGCTGGGTCAAGTATGTCATTCCTTATGGCTGTCTGGTCACAAGATTTGTCAAGAGCTACTTTGGCTCTGGTTGCTGAAGGGAACTTTGATTGTTCTTCTGTTCTTTATAAGCTTACAAGGTCAGAAACCTGTCTGTTCTATAATCTCCAGTACTCATTCACCTAAGGTCTGGAAAAAAATAAATGCAACAAGCCAAAAGAAACAGATGTACCTGAGGAAGAAAGCCATAGAGAGTTCATTGGCTCAACCTTATTGGATGCATACTCAGTTCTAACTCAGCCGAGAATCAGTTAAAAGACTTATCATTGCTATTTAGCAGGTCAATAGGATGTTAGCAGTCAGAGGGTTACTTACTTACTCTGAAGTAGAAGGCAGGGGTCTATTAGAAAAACCCAGAAGCAGACTCAGCACATCTGCAGGAGCATTGGTACCAGGCAGAGCCTATTATATGTGCTATAAGGACAGGGCCCTAATTGTCCAATTCCTCTTTTCCTCCCTCCCCATTACATATGACTCCAACTACATAATATATAGTTAACCTAAAGTACTGCAAGCTATTAACATCAAATGCAGAAATAAGGTGGGCTTAGCATTTCCTAGTTAATACCTTTTCTTAAAAATCATGTTTTATGGGTTATAAAATATATACAACAGTCCTATAGTACACGTTATTAAAAGTATTACTTCCACTTTTCAGATGCAAAAGTTGAAGCATGCAGAGATGGAGTGAGTTGTTTAAGGTCATCCAGCTTTCAAGAGGTAGAGTTATAACTCAAACCTTGCTCCTCGGATTCCAAGGCCAGGATTCTTAATTTTGGTCCCTCTCTTCCACTGCTTTATTTTTTCAAATAGCAGGCACGAGCAAATTAAACAAACTCCTAAAACAAATCCCTTGATGTGTATCTACATAGTCTGGCAAAAACAAATTCTTATAATAGCCTTCTCAGAACATCTAGAGAACATACCTTTATTACCTGGAGTGATGTGTTACCATGGTATCTACCAGTTCCTTGGTATCATACCTTTGGGTACAGTAGAGAGTAAGGGGTAGGCAAGTTGCCTAAAGATACATTTTTAAATGATTTTAAAAAATAAATATGTATATTTTAATGCCAGAAAATCTGTTTTTTATGCTCCATAAATATTTTGTGATAACTCAAGTCAGATGTACTATATGAAGTGCCTCTAGCAGATAGTGAGACACAGGAACATCATTTTTAAACTCAGGAGAATAAATTTCAAACCTTGCCTAGAGCACACACATGACTTGGGTGCTGAAAAATGCAGTGATAATCAGCAGAGAATAGTTTTACTATCTGATATATCAGAAAGTTGTCAGGCTTATACGTATTAAACTTAACAGCTCTAATTATTTGGACAATGTTATTATATCAACAATAACCTCTTGAGTGCTCATATGGGGTACCGAGAACATATCAAATATCATCTCATCCTCATTGTATCCATTGTATCCCAAACTTGTTCTTCTTTCTAATTTCTCTCTCTTCAGAGAAAGAGAGTCACCATCATAAACCTTGAAGTCATTTCAATTCATAATTTCTGGCATTTATATAAACCTTTAAGGTTTGTAAAACACATATCTCATTTTACTCACAATACCCTATGAAGTAAGGTATTATCTCAGTTTTGCTAATAAGGAAACTGAGGCTCAGAGAGAATCCCACCTTCTATAGGAAGTCTTTTTCAATTCCACATAATGCTAGTGCCCTCCCTTAATTGATCATTTCCTTTTTGTCCTGTATATAGCTGGTTTGTACATAGTTGTTTGCATGCTGTCTTTCCTATCAGACAGTTAGCTCCTTGAGACCAGGAATTGTCTTTTGCCTTTCTTTGTATGCCCAGCACGTAGTACACAATTCCTGGCACATAGTAGTGTTAATAAATGTTTATTGACTGACAGATGCAGCTAGTAAATGTCAGGGGTAGTTTTTAAACCAGATCTTCCTGATTCCAAGTCTATTACTCTATTCTACTCTTTCATCCTCCAAGTTGAGGAAATGATGAAATTCTGTTGATTTTTCCTGTGAAATGCCTTTCACATCTATCCTTCTTCTTTTTTTCTACTTCTACTATCTTAATTATATATTTATCACAACATTCAAGGATTCTTGAAACAGCCACCTAGATAGCTCCCTGATTCAAGTCTCTACCTGTCTCTAAAACATCTTACATACCATTACCAGATATTATTGTTGAATACTATTGCATCATTCTTTTACTCACAGTCTTCAATGGTTGCTTAATTTCTCCAGTTTAAAGTCCACATTTCTATAACTACCTAGCATTCAAGGTCTCCTATGACCTAGCCTCCATCCCACTTGAATAAACTTATTTCTGACTCATCCCTAAAGCTACACTGTCTGTTCTATTCTTGATATAATCTGGTATGGTTCATTGACATATCTCACAAACAGACTACACACTGTATTAATTTTTAGTTGTATAAAATAGAATTTTAGATTTAGGAGAGAGTTTTGCTCTTATTCATGAAGGATCTGTCTTAGGGTTGTGGCAGTGGGAATAGAGAGGAGGTGTTATGTATGAGAGAAATTAGGGAGGTCTAGAACTCGGTAACTGATTAGCCATGAATGGTAAGAGAGAGGGTAGATTCAAAGACAACACTGAGATTTTGAATATGAGAGATTGGGTAAATGATGGTGACACTGATGGAAATTGTGAAACCAGAAGAAGAGAATATGGGGGGTGGTTGTTTTTGAAAGATAATGCATTCAGGGGGGGCTAGATGGAGCAGTGAATAAGCACAGGCTTATTCTGAGTGACAGCAATTGTAAATTTTAAGAAAAAGTAAGTGGGGTGGCTAGACGGAGCAGTGAGTAAGAGCGCTGGCCTTGGAGTTGGGATGACCCAGGATCGAATCCGGCCTCAGAAAATGAGCACCCACACATAAACAATGACTAGCCGTGTAACCTTGAGCAAGTTACTTAACCCCAATTGCTTTAAAAAAAAAAAAAAGATAATGCATTCATTTTGAGACAAGTTGGGTTTGAGGTGCCAGAGAGACTTTTGAAATTATACTCTACTTGAATAGTCTCATTTGACATGGTCAAACCTTATTTATTCCTTCTTTCATTTGTGTCGTAAGAATAATTTTGTATATAAACACCATTAGGCTTAGGTAGCAATAGATTTGTTGACCCTTATTTCCATTATGGTTTAGGCTTATAGGATTTAGAACTGTAAGTGATCTTAAATATTATCTAGGCCAAATTATTAATTTTAGAAATGAATAAACTAAAGGCTAGAGGGGTTGTGGCTTATCTAAAGTCTCCTAGGCATGAAGTTGTAGGATTAGGATTTGAACTAGAGTCTTCTGGCCCTTTTCCCACTATACCACACTCTCTCCTATAGTATAGAGAAAATTGTCCTTATCTTTAGTCCCTGCTGATTCAAATGTACCCTTCTATGCCTCAAGGATCTACGACTTCATCAATGTGAGTACTCTATCCATGGACTTAGATCAAAGCTCTGTTACATCTTGTTAGATGGTATTCAAACAGTTCCTTTGGTTAAAATAGACATCATTTGGAACCTAACATCTTGATGAATTCCTTGAACCCTTTACCAGGCTTGTACTCAAAATCTTTCTAACTTGAGTGGTCCTGCTAGAGTTTATACTCACATAGGCAGAATTCAGGATTGCCTTCATAGCATGATAAATAGGCACTGGAAATAGGACTTGAATGAAGATGAACATGTTCGAATAATCATAAAAAAATCTCTAAAAAAAAATGGAAGGGACCTTAGAAATCATTGCATCTAAGCCATAATTCTTTGAAAACACACCTGAAAAATAGCTATCCAGCTTCATTTTAAGCACCTCTAATAATGGGGGACTCACTATCTTCTACTGTAGCCCGATATTCAGCAGCAGCCTAAATTGTGAAGGTATACTGGGGGTGAAGAATCTGTACAAGGGCTGGAGAAAGCTAGTGTGGCAGGACTGTGATTTGAGTGGCACAGGGAACTCTCAGGTGAGGAAACATCCTCTACCAATACAATTTGGCATCTTCTCTGCAAATTAAGTCTTGGACATTTGATCATTGTGGTGACACACTGAGTGACTTGCACAGGTTCATATAGCCAGAATCTGTCGGAGATAGGACCTGAATTTTGAGACAGGTTGGGTTTGAGGTGCCAGTGGAACTTTTAAAATTATACTCTATGTGAATAGTCTCATTTAATATGGTCAAACCCAGATTTTCCTGGCCACGAGGCCAGCTCACTAACTTCTATGCTGTACTGCTTTCTAGGATGAAAATTCCTTATATTGTACTGAGCTGAAATCTTTCTTTCCATAACTTCTACCTATTGCTCGTGACGCTATCCTCTGACCCTAAGCAGAATAAGTCTAGTAAGTGTTAATGAAATCTAGGGCTTGCTAAGTCTGCAGCATTTCCCTGAGTTACCTAATAGCCCTGTCAAAAAAGAGTTCCCTACTAATCATAATGTTTAAGATCTTTAACTGAAGCTTTAACTTCCAAACCACACCCAGAGCCACAGTGCATGTCATCATGTTTATTCTGTTTGTATATCTTTTGTTGTAACCTCCAAAAACTAAAATAGAATTGGCAATCTATGGCACATATACTGTAGAGAAGATGCCTTCATATATTCTGTGAAACCCAGACTAACTGCTGCTGACATTTTCCTCTTCTTGTTGCTCAGCGTTTTATGTCTGCTTGAGAGAGGTGCCCTTGCATCTCCATTCTCCTCTCACTTCTCATCCCAGCTCCCTCACTCCTTCCAACTTTCTCCTCCAGGAATTTATGGTTGCAACTCCCTTTTTTGATCTGAGGTTGAATCATCATTATATCAAAAGTATATGAGCATTCAATCTTTTTGCAGGATCTTCAGAAAATAATGAACAGACCTTAAGGATTTCAGGAGAGTTAAAGAAGTATGGTGCTTCAAGCAAATGAAATTGTTTCTTTGAATACATTTTATTTTATTTTTGTTCTGTTTTTAGACAAGTAATTTTCTTTCCTTTATTGTTATTAAATGTAATGAAATATTTATATCATGTCCATCTCTTTAATCTTGACTTAATCATCACAGGCACACTGCTCTTGATCTTGTCCTATAAAACAGTTCCTACAGCCTCTTATTACTTCTTGATGCTTTTATCTAACCTTCTTCTAGTTCAATGGATTCTTGCTGTCATCAGTGTGGAATCTCTCTCTACTCAGGTAGATCTCAGCCCATTCATGTCTTCTCACTGTGTGTGATTCTTGTTCCCAACCTTCCATAAATGCTCCACAGAGGCTCTGCCCAAAGAACTGAAAGTCTTCTTTTCCCTTGTTCATGGGTAACAGTGCAGTACCCTTGCTGTCCACTCACTCTCACAACATGACCAGCCCACCTCTTTTGCAGCCATACATGCCACTGATGAGGTCTTTTAGGCTATTACAACATGCAAGTTTGTTGGTCATATACTGCAGCCTACTTACAACAGCTACCAAGCATCTTTCCATTTCACCTGCAATTTTTATTTTTCTGAGACTGTGGTATTTCATATTTCACAGCCATATTGCCTTTTGAGGAGAATGTTGTCTTGGTTTGGAGCTGCAAGAACTGCAATATCAAAAGAGTCTTCAGAAATAGAAATTATAGAAGCAAATAATTTGATCTGGAAACCCTTAGAAATCTATTCCAGTGGTTTCCTGTTTGGTGGTTTATAAACCCTTTTGGGATTTGTGACAATAATCCAAGGGGATCACACTAAACATTTGTTAGTGGCACCTTAAGCAGTAAATAATTGCAGAATATCATGAGTAGCATATTGAATGGTCCTGGGAGTTCATAACACAATTTCATTGTTGTTGAAAGGGATTCTTGGAATGAAATACTCAGGGAATCTAGTCCAATCCCTCAGTTTTACACATGAGTTACAGTTTTAATTCTAAATCTAGTGCTCTCACTGGAGTCAGGAAACCCTACCCCTTGCATCTGTCAAGAAACTCCCTTTCTCCAATTCCATTATGAATCATAGCTATTTCTCACAGTCTGATGTGTTTTCTTCTCTAGCATGCAGTTGGAGAACCTCCCATAATAATTCTAAAACTTCCATAACCCTGGAGGATCAGAAGAACATCCACTTTTTCTCCCATTGTCTCAGGTCACTTTCATTTCCCCTTCAGACAACTTGGTTGGGGTTATGAAAATTACCTTGGATTGATTCCATAAACATAGAAGGAAGAGGGGGAGGAGTAAACCACATGCTTCCACATTCCTACATACAAAGGAGGAAAAGACCAGCCAGTACTTCCTGCTACATTAGGACTCATTTAAATCTGTTCATAACATATATAAGTTGAAATAAACAAAACTTGGTTTAGAGTTGGAATTCAATTGAAACTGGCCACTCAGGTACCTATTTCCCCCTTGGTTTTGTGCCTGTTAGATTCCACTCATTCAGTGGAATTCAACAAGCATTTAAATCTGGTATGTGCAAGGCACAAGTATAAAAAGACAAAAAAGGAAAACAGTACCTTTTCTCATGAAATGTACATCATACTGCAGAATATGTCAAGTAAACTAATAAGTACCTAGGAGAAAATTTGAGGGACAGAGCAAGTATTAAGTGAACCTTTCCTAAGGTGGAGTGCTTGATTTGAACTTTGAAGGAAACTAGGGATTCTAAGAGGAACAAAGGATGGACATTTTAGAAATGATAGACAGTTGGTGAAAAAGTGAGGCCTGACTGTTATGTGCTATATGACGTTTAACACCCCATGTAATCTCTCTGAACTTCAGTTGCCTCCTACATAAAAGGGAGTTAATACTTGTACAGCTTACCTCACAGGGGGAATTGCTTTTAGGAAAACACTTTGTAAACTATATATGAGCTATGAGTGCTATTTGTTTTTAATCTCTCCAACACCAGCATACTACATTCATTTGTGACAACTAGGTGACATGGTGGATAGAGAACTAGACCTGGAATAAGGGAATCCTGAGTTCAAATCCTGCCTCAGATATATATCAGCTAGGTGAATCTGGGTAAATCATCTAATCTCTGTCTGCCTCAGTTTCCTTATCTATAAAATGGGAATAATAGCAGCAATTACTTCCTGGGTTATTGTGAGGATCAAATGAGATAGTGTTTGTAAAGTAGTTTGCAAATCTTAAATTCTATATAAAAATCAGCTATTATTATTCATTGAACATATATTGTAGTTTTCTGAGTGGAATTAATATTTCCCAATCTGAATTAGTAGGGTTTCACTGTGCCTTATTTCTCTTGTAAGTTTTAATTACTTTGTATTTTGTTCAGTGCAACAAACATCTAGTGAGTATCTCATTTGCCTGTGTAAGGGCATATGCTAGGTGTTTAGGAGGAAATTCAAATTCAATTCAATTAATATTCATTAAGTATGTGCAAGGCACTACTATACTATTCATTGAAGATAGAAAGACAACAACTAAAAAAGAGATTCTTTTCTCAAGGACCTTATAAACTTCTGTGGGATGTAATATGTAAACAGATAATTAATAACAAACCAGGTAATTTGAGGAAAGAGAGCACTGAGAACCAGGAGGATCAGGAAAGCCTCCTGAGTAGGAGGGTATGTAGCAGTCAAGCCCAGAAGGAAGCTAAGGATCTTAAGAGGTACACAAAAAGAAACAGAGTAATTCTCTTTTGCATTTGTATCCCCATTGCTCAGCTCTGTCTTTGCTCTATATAGGTGCTTAATAAATACTGATTCATTCCAGATAGAGGAGAGCAATGCAAATGTTTGGAGGTAGGAGATGAAATATTAAGTTGGGAGAACCAATACATTATTGGACTACAGCATAGTCCTTGATGAGGAGTAATGTGAAGTAGGTCTAGAAAATTAAGCTAGAGATATATAGCAAGGGTCTTTCAATCAAAATTAAAGAGTCTGTATTTTATCGTAGGCAGCTAGATGGGTGACTCACTGGATAGAGTGCTAGGCCTAGGGTCAGGAAGATTTCCCTTCCTGAGTTCAAATCTTGCCTCAGACACTTGTTAGCTGTGTGACCCTATGCAAGACACAACCTCTGTTTGCCTTAATCTATTGGAGAAGGAAATGGCAAACTATTTTGGTGTCTTTGCAAAGAAAACCCCAAATAGGGTCATGAAGAGTTGGATAGGACTGAACAGCAGCAACATTTTATCCAAGAGCAATGTTGTCAAACTCAAATTGAAATTCATCCTGGACAGCATACAGATGTAGAAAACTACAAATTAACTTTTATCTCTATTGTATTGTATTTTTATGTATTTTTGTTAAACATTTCTCAATTCCATTTTAATCTGGGTTTGAGCTGCTAGGGAGTTCCAACTCTGTAACTTCTAGAGCTAGAAGGCAGCCAGTGAAGATTTTTGAGGAAAGCAATGACAATCATACCTATGCTTTAGGTAAATTATTTAGCAGCTTTATGAAGAATGGAGAGGTGACACTAAAAGCAGGAGACCAGTTGGGAGGTTATTTCCATCTATGTAAATAGAAAGAAGGGGATGGATATAAAAGATGCAGAGACAGAATCAATAGTTGCAGACTCTATGAATTAGTAGATGGTCTTAGAGATTTCCTGTGGCTGAAAAACTAATCATTCAACGCTGAGTCTGATGATGGGCCTCTTCAAACTGATATGGCTAAGCCTCCAATCACATGTTCCTGGATCCAAATTCAATGTCTTTCCAGCTTGGTGGAATCTTCCAGACTTTACTTTCTGTTGACATCTCTACCACAAAGGTAACTTTGAAGGAGGACTTGTAGTGAAGGTCACCTAATATCTTTTGAGTTTTTTTTCTTTTTGATGGGCAATTGGGGTTAAGTGACTTGACCAAGGTCACACAACTAGTTTTTGTGTTAAGTGTCTGAGGTCAGATTTGAACTCAGGTCCTCCTAACTCCAGGGCCAGTGCTCTATTCACTGCGGCATCTAGCAGCCCCTCTTGTCACAATATTATCACCCTCCGTTATTGTTGAGGAAACGAAGGCCAAGAACACACAATATATAAGGGGCAGAGCCAGGTTAGAAACAAAGGTCATTCAACATTTAGCTTAGTACTGTTTTTTTAAATTAATTTTTTAAAAGTTACAAATTTTTTTATTGTGAACTTAACAATGAATAAGCATTTTTTAAATACAGCCTGTAATGGGAGAACTGGCAGTGAAACTACTTTCTGTCCATCATTATTCACTCTATCTCAAATACTTGGGTACTGGGCTTATTCACTGTCTTTGGAGAGTGGCTTCTCATGGATAAAAGGGCTTGATTGCTTAGATTAGGGCTAACAGAACCGCCCCCCCGCGGCGCCCCCGAGCACCAAACCGGGACCGGAAAGGCGGCTGGGCACGAAGTTAAAAGTAAAGCCCGGGGCAGGCCGGGAGGGAGCCTCGCGCTGTTAGTAGAGATAATGCACCGTGCAGTTTAATAAGGGCACCCGTATGGAATTGCCTGAGCTGAAGCACCACATCCATCCATTTAATCTAACATTTGGGATTGTTTAAAACGAGTTTTTTTTGTGAATGACGGCTCACGACCTTTTAAAGTGTCACAAAAATGAAAGCCCGCGCTTCTGAAAGTGGAGCCTGAGAAGGTCAACCCACACGCTTTCCCAGTCCCACGTGAAGCCGTCCGAGGCCCTCGGCCACGTAAGCAGAGGCGCATGACGCCATCACGTCAGAGTACGGCGAGGCGTGGGGATGGGGCCAGGCGTCCAACACTGCGGGCGCGCCGGCACATCCGGGGCCTGGGAGGCGGTGGCGCCCGGTGGGGGTCACGTGGCCAATTCCTTTCCGTCTCTGGCAGGCTGGGGCGCTGGCGGAGCGCGTGTAGCTCGCCGACTCGTCTATCCTTATCTCCGCCACCCCCCTCACCCGACCCTCCGCCTGTGGAGCCGGTGAAGAGATCGCGGACTCGTACCCCGTCTAGGTCTGGCACAAGGAGTACCTCGTTGCTGCCTCCGAACGCCGCGTGAACTGACCCCGCCGCCAAGATGCCGGCCTATTTCCAGAGGCCGGAAAACGCCCTCAAACGGGCCAACGGTGAGTGAGCCCCAGGGCTGGTAGGGGAGGGTGAGGGG
Source organism: Gymnobelideus leadbeateri (assembly GCA_011680675.1). NCBI lineage: Eukaryota > Metazoa > Chordata > Mammalia > Diprotodontia > Petauridae > Gymnobelideus > Gymnobelideus leadbeateri. Next base: position 171,740 of record WOXC01010100.1, on the reverse strand, counting down.
CTGTCCGGGGGTGGGCAGGGACGTTCCCCCGCGCTTCAGGAGTCGAGCGGTTGCGGACCCCACCGCCTTCGGCCCCAGCGGGAAGCCCATCCACGCCGGCCCCCCACGCATCCTCTCTGTTCCTGCTGGGGCCCCAGGGCTCCCCGGCCTCTGGGCGGTTGAAGGCCGGTGAACCACCGCGTATCTACCCCCGTGGCGGCCCGACCTTCCCGTCCTCTCTACCCCACTGGGGCCTCCCCGCCCGCGTCTCCCAGCGCGGGCCGCCTCTTCCTCGGCCCTGCCCGCAGGCCTCGCCCCTCCCCCAGCCGCCCGTCCCGTCCCACGCCGAGGGAGCACTGCCGCCCAGCCGGTTCCTTCCCTGGCCGGGCCGGGAGCCGGAGCCGGCCTTCCTCGCGCTCCCTCGGGCCGGGAAGGGAAGGCCGCTCTCCCCTAACGCCGGCATTCCTTCTCTGCGGGGCCGCCATCTGGGGAAGCCGGGCAGGAAGAAACATGGCTCCCGGGGACAATGCACGCGGGGACCGAGGCTCCACCTCCCTTGGGGGCCCCGGCGCTGACAGCTGCCTTCTTCCCCAGCCTCGTGGAAAACCCCCCTTGGCTGCTCTTGGGGTCCAGTTTGGTTTCAGGCCATTTCTACTTTCCGGGCCGCCTCACTTTTCCTTATGGAGGGCACTCGCCCTGCTCTTTTCTATTTCTTAGTTGTCTGTCACCTCTTGGGTGACCCTTCTCCCCACAACTGTGGCCTGGCCTTTCTTCCGTTGAAGGTCAGTAGAGTGTTAATAGTTGGAAGGACCTAAAGTAGTTACCTAGTTCGTAGCCTCTTATTTTGCAGGGGAGGATTCCAAGAGGTGAGTGACTCCTTAGCCCACACAGTTAATTAGAACTCAGGCTTCCTGGCTTTGAGGGCCCAGCTCTTCCTTTATTATGCTGCTTCCCTGGACACTTGCCACCCATATGTGTCTTTCTTGCCATAGGAGACCAGCAGGATTGATATGTGTCCTCCAAATTGATGACAAGGATTTGGGGAAGGGTGTGGGACCAGATCTTTTATTCACCAGTCAGAATAATCCTGTTGCACACAGATCACTCTTTTGCTTAAAATTTTTTCATTGCCTGCAGTCTGGCATGGGAAATTTCTTAATAACCTAGTTTCAACTTACATTTTTAGCTTTATTTAACTTCTTGTCATCTTCCTCTGCATTTGTACAGATTGTTCCCCACATCTGGATTGTCTCTTTACATATATCTCCTTTGCAATAGCTTCTTTATCTTCAGGGCCTGTCTTTGAGGTATCACCTCTAACATATAAACTTCCCCCTCCTAAAACTTTTTTAGTTTTCATATATACAAACTCTTTGTATTTCCTATACCAATATCACATTCTCCTTTGTATCATATTTCTCTGATTTTTATTCTTCTGTGTTGTCATTTCATCTTTTCATTTCTAGTCTCTAGCACTGGGACTTCCTGTCTGTGTTCTCCAGTCTGTGCATGTATTTAAAAAAAAAAAAACCAAACCTGTTGATTTAAAAATATTTGAGATACAAAGCCTTGGGTGTAATCCATGTTCACGAGCATACTGGACCTGTTGTTAAGTTTAGTTAACTGATGGAGATTTTCTATAATTTTTTAAGTTTTTTTTTTTTTTAGGAATTTGGCATAATTAAATCCATCTAGCTTCTTTAAAGAGTTTCACATCCTTTGTAAACTGAAAATTGATGTTATTGACCTTTGATCAAGTACTTTTGAGTAGCTTCAGTTGAACTAAATGATGATCCAGTTTTTCTGACTGCTGGTGGTTGGGGAGTCAGTAAACATTTATTAAAGCCCTGTATACCAAGCATGTGATTGGGAATGCAGAAAGAAGCAAAAGGCAGTTCTTGCCCTCAAGGAACTCACAATCTTATGGGGGAGATAAGTAAAGAAATATATGTGAGCTATATACAGGAAAAATTGAAAATAATTAGAAGAGGGAAGGTCTGAGAATAAAAGGAGGGGTTGGGAATGGCTTCCTATAGTATGTTGGCTTTTAGTTGGAACTTAGGCTAAGATGAGAGAGCAGGTATAGGAGACAACCAGAAAAAATTCTTGGGAGCTGAGAGGTGTGGACTGTCTTGTTTGGGGGAATGTCAGGGTGCAGAGATATGTGGAAGGAGTAAGGTTTAAGAAGACTGGAAAGGTAGGAGGGTTATAAAGGACTTTGAAGACTTAGCAGGATTTTGTATTTGATGGGGTTATTGAGTAGGGGAGTACTTAGAGGTGTAGTCTATATCTAGAACAGGTTTATTAAGGAATTGAACTCATAACTGACTTTATTAGCAGCATACTCTGACCAACAACTGATAAATTGCTGATTGGAAGACTTAACATGCTATAATTTTTGTGATGATGCAAAAACAACTTTGAGGAAAGAATGTTTTAATTTGTAATACAGAATAAAGGTGTTCTTATTTGTGAAATGAGATTGACTAGATGAATTTGAAGACCCCTTTCTGTTCTTAATATGATTTTGAGATAAATTTAAATAATAGTTACCTCTTAAAAAGATAGTTAATTTTCTAACATAATGAATCTGGAGCAGTCTCAATTAAGCAAAATACTGTTGTATGAAATTCATACTTCATGGTTGCTGTAAAATATTTGTCATTTACAAGGCCTTGCAGATTTTTAAAATATTTTGATAGATACGTTTGCTTCCTTGACACCAAGGGATACATTCATGATTTGTGACCTAAATGCCAAACATTTGGTTTTCTTAGACTTTTTATTGATAATCAGTTCTGTTGACTAGATATAAGTAGTTATTTTAATATTATTTTGAATATTAAGTAGTGGTTATATTGGTGGTCTTTGGCAATTTTTTTATTTGACTAAACTACTTTGTGAAATTATATTTTACGGTACTTGAATGTGGATACCACAAACTTAACTCTAGTTAATAGCAAAATTAAGAAATCTTGAATAAGAATATTAAGAGGGGACATTTAAAAACTAATTTTGTGGCTCCATCTGAAGAAATATGCAGTGGTGACAGGTGCTGAAGCAGCTTTATGTATATTAAGGATCATTGAATTATAGGAATAAATAAGCTTGTATCTTATTGTTAATGAGCTTCCAAAGAACTAGAATTTGATGGGAAATAGGAAATTATAAAATACCGTTACTACTATGCCCGTGACATATTTTGATTAAATGATGTGGACTCCTTGTCAAAGAGAGACCGAAGTAGTGTCATTACTGTATGTGGATAGGAAACTCATGTTGTGCACGGTTTGAAGGCTGTAAATTAGATAATTTATTGAATGTCCTCCAGTTTCATTTAAGTAAATTAATTTGTATAATTAACTTTTTTCAACATTTTGACACCTGAATTAATCCATTGACAATGTCTTAATGTTTACTAAAATTTCTCTTTCACTTCTGCTTTATTTTGAATTTGATAGATTTCTTACATCATTGCAAATCTAAAATCAGATAATCTAGCAAAAATTATTAATACACTTGTAAAGCACCAAACAAAAGTTTCTTCATGAACTTGTAAAAGCCATTTAAATTATGTTCTACAGCAGTGACTTTTAAAAAAATTAAGTGGTTGTGGCAAACCCACAACTTGAGCAACACTGTAACTCAGTCTGATCCACAAAAGAGCCTGTAAAAATGACACTTAAAAACTTCAAGAAGCTGGATACATAGTTTCAATGTTCTGATGACTGTGTTCTTTCAGTAGAATATAATAGTCGGCTTTTATTCCAATAAAGGTAGTTGAAAGTTTATATTAAAATATTTCAATTAAAATAGATTTAAGGGTATAAATAAAAGTAATGTCAAACGTCTATGTTTGTTGTTTGTAGAGTCTAGTGTTTTTTCAGACATCCTGTCATTAATTTGACATGAGATTCTGTAGTATTTTGTTGAATGCCGCACTCAGGATAATCCTGCCTTTTAGTATTTGGGCTTCTGGCTTTGACTTCACTATTTACAGGCAGTATAACTTGTATGACTAGGCAAGTCATTTAATAGCTTTGGACCTCAGTTTCCTCTTCTCTGAAATGAAGAGATCGGTCTAGATGACTTCTCAAGTCCCATCCAAGTTGTAAAATTTGTCTTTTCCTCCTGTCCCAATTAGATTGCAGTCTCTTTTTGATGGCAAGTACTGTGCCTTTCTTATCTTAAATTCCCTGAAGTGTACTACCAAGCACTTAATACATTTACTTGTGTTGGATTAATCCCAAATGAAAATTGGTGATTTGTAGTCTTTCCTTGCCCTAATCAGGATACTTATGATTGGAAGCTTGGGGGAACAAAATTGCCTACATTAATTAAAGACAGAGTTGTTTTTATAGTTGTTTAAAGTCCAGCTTAAGGAGTTTTTTCAATTTAACAATAGCAAACATTTCTGTAACTTAACAATAATGGAAGTCTTCATAAATTGATTAAAATTGAATTCTTTTCTAAGTTGATGCATTGGATGCTTTAATTGGTCAGTTACCGAAAGAAAACTTCTTGACAAATAATATTTCTTGTCTTTGCTTTTATTGTATTCTTTAGTAACCTTTCTCTTACCCTATTTATCTGGAAATTCTGGTTCCATTAAAAAGGGTGATTTTAAAGAGAGCTCGACCTGCTTTATTGCTTTTTTTGGAGGGGGGGAAGGTAGGGCAGTTGGGGTTAAGTGACTTGCCCAAGGTCACAAAGCTAGTTTTTGTGTTAAGTGTCTGAGGCCGAATTTGAACTCAGGTCTTCCTGACTCCAGTGCTCTATTCACTGCGCCACCTAGCCGCCCCTGTTTTATGCTCTTTGAGCTTAAAAGTATGGTGAGAGATATGAAAGTTTAAAAAGCTTGAAGCAAAATATGCTGGTATGTTTCCTGAACAAAACTTCTTGAGAGAGTTAAAAAATAGCTTTTTGTGGGACAATCTCTTGAGTTGATTCAAGGTTTTCTAAATTTTTTTCCCAATTAAATCTGGCCCTTAAGTTTAAAAAGAAACCAGATTTCTGTTTTCTTTAGAAAGGAAATTATCCCTTTGAAGAGTGAATTATCTGAGATGTTTGCATGTATATATTTGCACGAACAATGTTTAGCAAATCTTAGCCCACCGAATATTAAAGGTTACTATGTTAAATTCATGCATGGCTGTCTTTAGTTTTAGATGACTTTTATGAAACTGTTGTTAGATAATGGGACTCACATAAGTGACCTTTACAGTCCTCACTTTGATCTCTTTATGCTTAAAATGATTTTACAAGTAAAATGGTATTTTGCAAATATTGCTCATAGGATAGACTAGTTTAAGATTGGATTAGATGATTTTTGTCTAAGGTTCCTTTAAACTATGATGTACTTTTAATTATGAATTTAGTTAAATTTAATGGATACCAGTTCCATTAAGAAAATAAACCATTTAACTCAAGATACTAGTAGACATGGCAGTTTAACTGGACTGTTGTGAATTATACTTAAATGAGTATTGTGTTGAGGGAAATGATAGTTCTGCTTTGTTCATATAAAGAGCTACCGTATAAAGTACCAAATTGGATTTTTTTTTTTTTTTGAGGGAGGAAGGCAGGGCAATTGGGGTTAAGTGACTTGCCCAAGGCCAGGAGCTAGTAAGTGTCTGAGAAGGGATTTGAACTCAGGTCCTTGTGACTCTGGGGCTGATGCTGTATTCACTTTAATTTGTGGGTTTTTTTTTCCTTTTTGGAGGGCAGTTGGGGTTAAGTAACTTACCCCAGGTCACATGGCTAGGTTTTGTGTTAAATGTCTGAGGCTGGATCCAAACCAAGGTCCTCCTGACTCCAGGGTCAGTGCTTTATTTACTGTGCCACCTAGCTGCCCCTAATTTGTATTCTATTACTATAATTTGTAAAGGTAGAAAGAACAGTATTTGATAATTGATTGATGATTGATATGTGGGGTGAAGGAGAGGGAGGCCTTCAGGATAATGATTAGATTACAAATCTGAGAGTCGGGGAGAGTGGTGGTGCTTTCAACAGAAATAGTGTAGTTTGAAAGAGTGGGAGTGTTTAGAGTGAAAGATCATTAATTTAGTTGTAGACAAGTTGAATTTAAGATTGGGACCTCCAGTTTGAAATGTTCAATAGGCAATTTGTTGATGAAGGACTGAAGCTAAGAGGAGATAAGTGGGGCTGGATATAGATAAGTGAGTCATCTTCATAGACATAATAGTTAAACCGAAAGCCCAGGAGAGTTGATAAGTTTACCAAGAGAGTGTAGAGGGACAAGAGAGCCTAGGATAGAACCTTAGGAAGTACTTGAAATTAGGGGGAGTGATATCATTGGTGATGAGCAGCCAAGACTGAAAAGGAGGAGCCAAACTGGGAGAGAGTAGAGTAGGAGAAAACCCATCAAGCAATATCTAGAAGAGTATAATCAGTAGTTTTCAAATACAGCAGGTTTTGAGATGGATGAGGGCCAAAAAGACCATCTGATTGACAGTTAAGAGATAATTACATACTTAAGCGGGAGCATGTCGTGAAGGATTTTGAATGACAAAATAGGATTTTATATTTGATCCTACAATCGATAGAAAGTTTTATTGGAAATCCTGGAGTTTATTGAATTAAGGGTATGAAATGATGAGACCTGCACTTTGTGCTTTAGGAATATCACTTTGACAGCCACACTTACAGTCACACTATATAATCAGTCATTCTTTCTCTTCCCTATTCTGTACCTTTCCTCCATCTTTTTTGCCCTGAGACCACCAATTCTACTCCTTTGTACTTGCCCAAACTGTTATCCTGGATCTGACTTTCTTCCTTTTCTAACTATTTAACTGTTGCAATTCTATACTTAAAATCTTTTCTCTTTCTTGTCCTATTGCTGATTTTCTCTTGCCAAATGCCAGTTTCAGGTTAGCCCTGCCATCTCTACCTCTTATGTTTCACTAGGCACTGAATGAACTTGGATGACATCTAACAACTATTTTGACTGGGTACATTACAAATTTGTTATCCAATCTCAGCTGGACTCTCACTGGAGCAAGGCATTCAGTCCCCTTTTATTCCTTCCTAACTGATTTTGTCTCATTCCCTACAGAAGATATTCCAAACCTTTTCTTCCTTTCTCAAGCCCACCATCCCCCACTTCTCTTTAAGCTGAGAAACTTGTGTCTTAGCTGAAAAAAAAAAATTGATCTCCTGCAGTGTGAGCTCCCTCTTCTCCATTCTCTTAATCTCAAAACTTCACATTTTTTTCTCATTTTTTCTGGAATATGACAGAGATAATCTTATTACTGCCAACCCCACACCCTGCTATGTGAAATTGATCTCCCCGATCTTCTCTAGCAGATCATTCCCTTTCACAAATCGTCAGCTTCTTCCTATCAACTGATTCCTTCCTTTCTGCTTTTAAATATGTTCCAAGTATCACCTATCCTTTTAGAACAACCTTCACTAGATCCTATCATCCCTTCAAACTCTTCTCTTGTCAGTCACCTCAGCGATTTATTACCAGTGTGATCCTTGGCATGTCATTTAATCTCTCTCAGACTCATCTGTAAAGTGGGGAGAATTATATTACTTCCTCCACAGAATTGCAATAATATGAGTAAATACAATAATACCAGTAAGGAACTGTAAACTTTAAAGCACTATTTAAGTTTTAGCTTTCTTTATCTTCTCTTTTTAAGCCAAGTAACTTTGAAAAAAGTTACCTTTCACTACTACTCATTCCTTCTTTGAATTTATTCAAACCATATCTACCACTCAGTCAAAATCTGGTATCTGGGCACTCCCCTTTCTTTAACAAGATTGGTCCCTGACTCACCATCTTTGTTTTCTTATCATTGGCTTCCCTCGTACATATTGGTACACCTCAAAGATCCTAGCTCCCCTCTCAGTTCCTCAACTTTTCTGTGATCTGACTCCTCCAACCCATATTGCCTAAATACAGAAATGCTCATACCCTTGCTATTACTCACAGATGTACTTCTTCCATGTTTATGAACTCTGAAATTTCCTTATCTGATTACAGTCTATTGACATTCTACACCCCCCCAACCCCTAATCCCTAATCCTGTTCTTTGCCCTTATCATGACCTCCAGTCCCTTGACCCTTTAGTTCTTTTCCAGACCATCACCCAGAGACTGATTATATTTACCTTTTCTTCTCATCTTGATCATTGGGTGAACCAAAGATATGGAATAGTAGCAAGAATAATGGAGCAACAGGGTTTTGGTTTTTTTTGCTGATGAGAGAGATGTGGGAATGAGAATGTGAATAGGGAATAGGGAAGCAACCAGAAGATAGGGAGAGATTTGAAGATAAATGAGAGAATGAATAAGGTAGAGCATGCCTTCAGTTAGAGAAGATGAGTTGGAAGGGGAAAAGTTGTGCTTGTAGGGTTGCCTTGTCTATCATTGCTGAAAACTAATAAGAAAAATGTTCCATCTGTGTTTCAAGAATGCTTACTTTTAAGACAAGCTTGACAAAGTTAATGTTAAATTACATAGCAATGATTTTGGAGTAAGTTTATTACACAATTCAGCAATTTATTGACTGTTGACCAGCTTGTTTGGCTCTTTCCTGACCTCTTCTTCGCTTGAGTCCCTTGCCATCTTATCTTATCACCCATTTCAGCCTGCTAAGTTTCAGCCCCTGGACTACTCTCATGTGATCTGATACCTTTACTTCTATTCATGCTGCCAGATGAAGCTGGAGAAAATCATGGAACTTGACTGATTTGGATCCACTACAAATTTGTTCAGTAATCCCAACCAGACCCTTAACTGTAGCAAGGCCGTCCTTTTATTATATTTCTCTAATTCACCATCCCACTCACTAGTAGCTTTTTCCAAATAGTTTTCTCTCTTAACATTCCCATAAGTAACCCTCTTCCCACCCTCTTATCTAGGGATTTTGCCTTATTTCAATGAAAAAATGTTGAGGGCTTCCTCTTTTCCTCTATTCATCTGATATCACCCATATGCTTTCTGCCATTATCTCTGCCTTTACTTTTGTCTCCTACTGTCTCAAAACTTAGAAGGAATTTTTGATAATAAACTTTTTATAATAAAATTAGGAAGAGATGTTATATATTGTTACTCTTGATAAAACCATAAGTAATAGAGAGAAAAGGACTAAAATTCAGACTTCCTGACACCTACATACAATCTTATTTTTCTACTATACTGCCTCTTTCATTATTATGAGCAAGTCATCACTTAGTTTAAGGGATGGGATAATACCCACTTTTCCCTGATTTTAAAATTTTCAGTAGTCTTTGTCTTCTAAGGGTTTTGTTTTTTAAGATACTGCTTTTATTTCTATCTGCTAGGTCTTTGTCCTAACTTTATAATTATGTGTCTGAACTGTTTGGGTAGTAAATAATAACTGGCATTTGCTTAGCATTTAACTTTTGTAATATGCTTTTATATACATGATCTTACTTGAACTTCACAGTGCTGCAGAGAGTTTACTATCCCCCATTTTCCCTTTCAGGAAACTGAGTCTCTGAGAGACTAAATGACTTACTTACTCCTGGTTAAGTAAGGGGGTAAGGAGGGGCAGGATTTGCAGCTAGTTCTTTCTTTATGCCTTTCTTATCTACTATAGTCTGTGACTTCAAAATCACTTTCTGATTGGCAACAAGTTCAGAAATGATTTTTAAAAATGAATGCTCCATGTAGAGGAGGATAGGAATGGATACAGGTGTGAAAGGTTTTATATACTGTTGTCCCATGCATTGTCAAACTGTTTGACTTCCTGACAAAGGAGGGTTCATGGTGGGAGCTCTGAATGTGTGGTGATATTAAAAATAGCTTATATAAAAATGAAAAGAATCAATAAATCTTTTAAAATGAACTTTGGAATTAAGTGTTTATATAACTGATTATGATTCTCTGAATTTCAGAATTTCTTGAAGTTGGCAAGAAGCAGCCTGCCCTTGATGTTCTCTATGATGTTATGAAAAGTAAAAAACATCGGACATGGCAAAAAATACACGAGCCTATTATGCTGAAATACCTGGAACTGTGTGTGGACCTCCGCAAGAGCCACCTGGCTAAGGAAGGATTATATCAGTATAAAAATATTTGTCAACAGGTAAGACCTGTGAAAGGCAAGTGCTTGTACTATTCATTCATAAGAATTTTAATGTGCTTTTAGAGATTTGCAAGAGCTTACTTTTTATTTTTTTTTTAAATTAATTAATTACTTATTTATTTTTAAAAGCAATTGGGGTTAAGTAATTTGCTCAGGATCACACAGCCAGTCATTATTTATGTGTGGGTGCTCATTTTCTGAGGCTGGAACTGATCCCGGGTCGTCCCAACTCCGGGCCACTGGCGCTCTTACTCACTGCTTCACCTAGCCGCCCCACTTTTTCTTAAAATTTACAATTCTGTCACTCAGAATAAACCTGTGCTTTATATAATTATTAATTTTAGAATTTGCATTTCAGAAGTATCATGGGTTTTTGAATGAAACTAATATTCATATTTTCTGGCTATGCATACCTGTAGGTGAACATCAAATCCTTAGAGGATGTAGTTAGGGCATACTTGAAGTTGGCTGAAGAAAAAACTGAAGCTGCTAAGGAAGAATCACAACAAATGGTCTTAGATATAGAAGATTTGGATAATATTCAGACTCCTGAGAGGTGAGTGTCTTTAACTAGTACTAAATCAGGTGACAACCACCAGCTATTCTTCCTCTCCTTGTCACCCATCTGCTCAGTACAGGCAAAGTCTCTTTATGAAGTTTTTAAACAAAACCTTTATATATAGTGCTTAGTATCTGAGAGTATTGGAGACTTTGAATGTTACAAATATAGAATAAGCCTTTGTAGATAAATCTAGACTAATGGAAGTCTGCTGTTTTAGCAACACTTTCCTCTTATTCCTCTATCAGGCTAGGAAAAAAAAATCTAGCTGGCATAAAAGCTATTTGTCACATAATCAGTGTCGTTTTTTTGGTATATGCATTTGTGTAAACATATACATTTGTATACAATTAACCCTCCCTATCTCCAAATTCAAACTTTCTGAAGGGGGAAGATTGAGGCCTTTCGTTCCATACTCAGAATGTCATTAATGGGTCCATTTTGAGGGAATTTGCTAGTAGAAAGTTCTTGTGATATATTGCTAGGCTTTAGTGAAGACAAAGAAGGAATGCTTATAAATTTTCACATGTTACTAACCTGAGAGTTGATATGAATGATAGAATCCAGCAAAGATCTCAGTAGACTAGGATATTGGGCTAGATCTAATAAGAAAAAATTTAATCTGGGTAAGTGTAAAGACTAAGGTTAAAGAAATAACTGGCACAAATGTAGGATTGAGGAGGGATTTAAGGATGACTATGTGACTAGAAAAAGATTTTGGATTTTTTTTTACTAGATTGAAAGGTCACTACGAATTTAGTATGATATTGCAAACAAAATAGTTAAGGACCATCTTAGGTGCTACCATATACTCCTCTAATCAGACTATTGAGAGTACAGTTATCGCTTCCATATTGTGACTTTCCCCATTGCAGTTTTGATACATCACAGATTGCACAAGAAATTAAATGGGATTTTTTGGAGAGTTTTGCAGAAACTGCAGAAGACGCGTGAAAGCCAGTAGATGACACAGAAAACGTTTAAAAACTCAGAAATGCATAAAATAGATGTTGGTATTATAAATACCCCATAAAAGAAAAATAAATAATTCAGACTTCTGGTATGAAGGGAGGAACAAAAATTTTTATGCAGATTTTCTAGATCATAGGGCACACGCCCCTAACAGCCATGATATGGAAGGGTTAACTGTATTGTGTTTGGTTTTGGGAGGCTCTTCTTAGGAAGGATATTGACAACCTGGAGTGGGTTCTGAGAAACGTAATTGGTTTCTTGCCCACTTGAGGTTTGGTTGAAAGAATTGTGTGAAGATGTTTAGCGTAAGGGAGAAGTCTTGGGTGGATCTGATAGCTGTCTTTAAGTATTTGAACCTTTGTTGTTTGGAAGGGTAATAAAGCTTCTTTGCACCAAATGGTAGAATTAGGGAATTAAGAAGAAAGCAGATAATGGCCTTGATAGAAGGGGAGAAATTCCTAATAATTAGAGTTGCCCCATAAGGAAAGAGTTTCCTCAGGTTCCCAATTTCTAGAGTTCCTCAAATAGAGGTTGGATTTGTCAGGGATCTTATAGAGGGGATTTCTTTTCAGGTCCAGGCTGAATTAAGATGATCTTTAAGGTACCTTCCAATTTTGAGATTCAGGGATTCTAAACTATATTGTGAGCAATATGATAAGATTTTAGTAATAGACATTTATTTCTCCCGTGAATAAAAAAATTACCACAGTAGACATTTTATTACACAAAGGTAATAAAAACTGAAAATACAATTTATTTCCTCTTTCAGGTGTTTTGGGCTGCTTATTTAATTTGTATTGCCAATGATTAGGAAATATTCTGGTCTTTGTATTATTGTATCAGTTAAGATTTGATTAAACATTTTTCAGAACTTAACAGAAGCATAGCTATTATACCATTATGTCCCTTTAATGGCAGTCATTGATTGAGATAGTGATGTGAAAAATTGTTTATACTCAGTATATCTTCTCACTTGTAGTGTTCTCCTAAGTGCTGTAAGTGGTGAAGATACTCAGGATCGTACTGACAGATTGCTTTTAACTCCCTGGGTTAAATTTCTGTGGGAATCGTATCGACAGTGTTTGGACCTTCTTCGAAATAATTCTAGAGTAGAGCGTCTTTATCATGATATCGCCCAACAAGGTAAAATAAAAGCATAAAATAAAATCTGGATGAAGTGACTTGAACATTTTATTTTAAATGTATATTATTTTACAGATGATTTTTTTATTTCAGATGATTAAACTCCTTGTCTTGAAAGTGGCCCAATTAGTTGCATTTGTTAGCTGCTCTTTTAAGTCATAACGAAAAATGATTGGTATAAATTTTTTGAAATATTAGGATTGGATTGAATTGAGTTTAGATAGATTTATGGCTGAAAATGTCGTACGCAAGAGCTAGGGTCTTTAAGAAAATTTGTTGATAAATGTGTAGAAAACCATTAAAGTAATCCTGAAAAACCGCTAAAATATTTCATTTACCTAGCATGGTGAATTTTCTTAGTAGCTGAATTTCAGCTCCTTAAAAGGCAGAATTTTATTTTAAACATTTTATAATGGGAATCCTTCTAAAAATACTATATACTTAATGTGTATTAAATTCCACATAACCTTGCTGGGGTCATTACAAGCATTATCTATGTGCTGTGCAGTGATGATCTTTAGCTATAATACACTGCCACCATGCTTGACTAGATGTCAAAAGGTGGCTCTAACTTTTCTACAGAGTAAAGTGCGTGGGATTTGGGTAGCTATTTTTCACTCAGAACAATTCCCCACCTTCCGAATTTGGGTTCACTAGAACTAGACTTGACTAGACTTTCTGGAAGTCTTACCTTCAGATAAGTAGGTTGTTACTTCCTTACTAACCTTTTAGTATGGCAGCTCTTAGGAGTAGGGAGTAATGTCTATTATGCCCTATACAATACTGTACTGATTCTTCTGTCTGTTAAAAAGTATTTGTTAAAACTTTTTTTTTTCCGAACTAGGACTGCTAAGTAAAACCTCTTCTTCATAGTAAATGAAACTCTATAAATATTATTTTATTTACTTAGTAACTCTTACTTGGCACTTTACTGATAATGAATTCCATTAAGTCAGTGTTTTGATTTGACTTAAGCATTCATGATAGCCTAATGCTTTGCTTGTGAGTGAGTTACATAGGAAAACATGTAGTACATCCTGAATATATATTTTGTTGCTTATATAATTGTGAATTGTGTTTTTCAGTTATTAACTTATGCGATAGAGTGTTAGAGCTAAATCGTAACTTTGGCTCAAACCACACAAAACCATATATCTTTCTTTAAAATTATTGATACTATTTTCCATTGAGATGAGAAATGCTATCATTTCAGTTGCTTACGTTAATTTTGGCCTTTATACTACATTAACTTTGGCCTTTATACGAAATCTTTGATTTTTTAATGTAGGGGACAATATAATTTAAAAAACCATGGCACTGTTGTGTTACTGTGTACTTAAATAACTTTGAAATTAAAATGTGTTTAAAAGGAGCAAGAAATTAATGTTTCCATATGCTCAATTAAATACTAATGAAAGTTCCTGAACATGTAGTTAGTTTTTGTAAAAATGAAATTACAGTGTTTGAATAATATTGGTTATTCTGAGTTAAATTTTATTTTTCCTAGATTTCAAAACTAGGAAGCTTGACAGTTTACCTTTAATTTTGAATATCTTTAAAGAAGTCTTGGTTTGGATTTTGATTAATCAAAGTGTTTTCTACAGGTTTGGGACACATCAAACAAAGCATGATGACAGCTTTGGTGCCAAGACTGTTATGATAACTTAATATGTATCTTAGTTATAATTAAGCATCCTCATATGTTGATAAAATTCATCCTGCAAAACTTAGCTATGGGGAAATATTAATAAATTTAACAATTCTATCTATAGCTTTCAAATTCTGCCTCCAGTATACTCGTAAGGCTGAGTTCCGTAAGTTGTGTGACAATTTAAGGATGCACTTGTCACAGATCCAACGCCATCACAACCAAAGTACAGCGATCAATCTTAATAATCCTGAGAGCCAGTCTATGCATCTGGAAACGAGACTTGTACAGTTGGACAGTGCTATTAGTATGGAACTGTGGCAGGTATGCTTTTCATCAGAAATTCTTAAGTCTTCATAGTAACTGAACCTGTATAGATCTTATTTTGTTTACTTAATAAGTAACTCTTACTGGACAGTTTATTGATAATGCTTTGCATTTGACTTAAGCATACATATACAGGTTATTTGTAATGCTTATTAGCTTTTCATATGAGTGAACCCCATATGAAAACATGTAGGGCATCCCAAATATATAACTTGTTGCTTATACGTTTGTGTTTTTTCAGTTGCCGAGTTGTGTTTTGTGTTTCAAACATGCTGAATTTGATGTTTATCTTGATTTTTCAGGAAGCATTTAAAGCAGTAGAAGATATTCATGGTTTATTTTCATTATCGAAAAAGCCACCTAAACCTCAGTTGATGGCAAATTACTATAACAAAGTTTCAACTGTGTTCTGGAAATCTGGAAATGCTCTTTTTCATGCATCTACTCTCCACCGACTTTATCATCTGTCTAGAGAAATGAGAAAAAATCTTACCCAAGAAGAGATGCAGAGGTAAAGTGAGATTTTTATTTCCCTCCTAATTTGTTTTAAATTTTCGTGTTTTTGGATTAAGAGACTGTATTATTTGTAATGAACTGAGTCTCAATTTAAAAAAATAGTCTATCATCTGAGTGTTTTTACCTTTCAAAGAATGTTCTTTGAATTACTTTGAATTTGACAAGATAAGGGAAACTTTTTTAAAAGAATTTCTTTTTTTCCTTTTAAAAATTTCTTTTAAAAGGAGAACTGCTCAGGGCGGCTAGGTATCTCAGTGAATAGAGCACCTATCCTGGAGTCAGAAAGATCTGAGTTCAAATCTGCCTCAGACACTTAATACTTACTAGCCATGTGACCTTGGGCAAGTCACTTAACCCCAATTGCCCTGCCTTCCCCCCTCCAAAAAGCAAAACCAAACCAAACCAAAGGGGGAACTGCTCTTACAACTGAGCCCTGTGTTTTTTACCAGAGATTTTCCTTATTCTCTTTGAGGGGTAGTGGCATGTTTTTCTGCTGCTTTCGCTACCATATTTAACTTATAAGGGATTACTATGTTCCCCTTAGCTTCTGAGGACTGACATAGTCATTTCCCATATAAATTACCTGTGATGAAGGTTGAGTTTTTTTTTTTTAAGTACCTGAAAGCAAAGTAAAATCAAATGATTAAATTTACAGTAGACAGGTCTGTAAAGCAAAGGAAAGCCCATTCTATTTCTTGCCTTGACCTTGTCTAAAGAATTCTGAGTAGGATCCTTAATGTTAAATATCCTAGATCTTGCCTGATCTTTTAGACTGTAATGTGTATCCTGTTTTCTCTGAGTCCCTAGATGTTAAGTTTGGGTATACTTTTAGTCAGAAGTGGGTTTTAGCTGTCTTAGACTACCTATTTGACTTCAGTTTCCCTTTGCGCCTTCTTTCCAGGCCTGAAATACAGACAGTTCTTGAGTTGTGTAAGTGGACTGTTCTGTAGACCTCAATGTAAGGTGATTTTTATGTAATACAGATTTGCCCGTGGACTTGGAAGGGGAAGGGAGGCAGGAAGGAGTATGTGTGCTCATGGATAAGGGGGCTGGCACAAAGTTCAGACACATGGGGCCAAGGACAGAGTAATCAAGAGCAGGAGGAACAATATTGGGGTTGGGGGTGGGTGGCTTGGGCCAACCACATGGAAACCTGGCCGGAACTTAGAGGATGAGCATGCTCTGAGAAGACAAACAGGAAAGGATAGGGAGAGGACAAATGAAAGACGGACAGAAGGGCCCAACATGGGTGGGTGGGTAGAAGGGGACAAAGGTCTTTTCCCTCGGCACCAGAGGTTTCAAGCCAATCTTGATGTAGAGGTGGCAGTATGTGTAGGCCATGGAGCCGAGCTGGTGCTGTGCTATGCTGTAAAGTCAGCAGTTTTTTGTATTTTTTTAATGTGGATTTTTTTAAAAATTGTGTAGAGGCAGATTTGTGTAATGTATTCTTATGTAAAGTAAGAACTGGCTGTCCTGTTTTTTTCTTCTCTTTTGTCTCAAAACTTGTACCCTCTGCTTATGTATGCATTTTTCCCATAAGGTTCCCAGACAGGAAGTAGTTGTTTATAATTTTACCTTAAGAGTTTTCCGATACAAAACACATTTTAAACATAACACGTGGTTCCCACCAGAAGTCTTAAAAGAGGGACCATTTTGTCAGAGTGACAGCAACATGGAGGATTTGCTGTTGTGTAAAAGAACAGAAGTTTTGAGTTGTTTGTCCTTGAAGTTTTTATTAATTATGCTTTCAAATTAAATTGAATCATACAAACTGTATTTGTGGAGCAATCTATTTTAAGTAAAGCTGAATCTGGGTAAATTGTTGGTGCCACAGAACACCTTTATATCCAGTATTGAGAAACTAAAAATGTCAAAGGGGGGTGGGGAATCTACACCCTAGAGGCCACATATGGCCCTCTAAGCCCTTAAGGGTAGGCCTTTGATTGAATCCAGACTCCACAGAACAAATCCCAGCGGCTTCACTTGAGGACCTAGAGTGCCACATGTGGCCTCAAGGCTAAAGGTTCCCCATGCCTGTACTAGACAGTTCTTTAGGAATTGATGCTCTTGATTGGTGGCTCTGTCAATAATGTTGGTTACCATATCTTTTCCTTTTATAACATTTTAAGTTTCATTTAAAAAGTTAAAAACCAATCCTTAAAAACTTAAAATAATTTCTGTCCTTTAACTTGCCTCTGAGTTTTTCAGTTATTGGTTAGCATGATTTCCCCAGCATACCTCTTTGTATTAACTTTATTGCCAACTTTTCTTTGGCATATGATATGATAATGATATGCCAAATGATATGATAATGATATGCCAAAAATTTCTTTTTAGTAGCTTCTTTTATATTAGTTTAAAAGCACCATCTTTGAAACATTTGTAATCCACCAATTGTCTTAACACTCAATTAGAAATAATAAAACAATATGTTGATGGCTAAAGTTATTGCTTGCTATATAAAAAAAGTTTATCCTGAAGTATCTCTTGGGGAAAAATTCATTGTATGATTCTTTTGTCTTCTATATGTTGGCTCTAACTATTAAATTACTACAATGTTTTTTCTTGTGTTTGAACTAAGCCTCAGTAACTGACAGAATTAATTGATTAACCACATTACCTTCCTTTTCTCTGTTATGTCATGGTGCGTGAAGAATTCCCTATGGCTAATTACAAGCAGACTAATGATATGTTTCACATCTTCTTGTATGAGTTTACAGTTCTTGATTGGGTGATGTGCTGGCGTCACAAATTTCTGATTTTCTATACTAAGTGGTCTAAACAATTCCAAGTCCTTAGACAAAAATTTGAAGTTTGGTATTTCCTTTTTGTTAAGTACAGAAGAATCATCTACCAAAAAAGTGTTTCTTCCCCCATATGTTCACCGTATAGGGTAAATAAAACTACTTTTAAATTTATGGTAATGAAAACATTGAAAGTAACTTGAATAGACTATCAGATTAGTAATAGAGATTGCTATGTGAATATCAAGTTATAAAAGGTTCTTTTGTAACTTTGTTCTCAACAGAATGTCAACTAGAGTTCTTTTAGCCACACTCTCCATTCCTATTACTCCAGAACGTACTGATATTGCTCGACTTCTGGATATGGATGGTATCATAGTTGAAAAGCAACGTCGCCTTGCAACACTGTTAGGGCTCCAGGCTCCACCAACACGCATTGTTCTTATTAATGATATGGTAGGTATAAATTTGAGTAGTTCGCACCCTGTAACTATCATCAAGTTTCTTTTAAAGAGTAAGTACATTTAGAGTCATGCTAGGATTACAAAGGGGAGAATGATTCCTTTTATTAACTAGAAATATTTCAGAGTGCTTTGGTATAATTATAGGACAAAAATCCTTTTTTTATTTTGTGATTAGAGAAATTGTAAGAGTTAATATGTAATACTTCCTAATGGATTTTGGTATTTGATAGTGGCAAAGGAAAAGCACATATCTAATTGGGCTAAAGAGTTATGTGAGCAATTTCTTCCAGGTCAATCAATCCTAATAGTGAATTTTAGTCCCTGGTAACTAAATGTGGTATAAATAAGTATGATACTATAGTTTTGAAATAGGAAATATTCCATTTTTTAATAGATATAAGAGTATTTATACAACAAATGTAATTCAAACAGTTAACAGACTTATTAAGTGCTTACTATGTGCCAAGCATTGTGCTAAGCACTGAGATCACAGAGAGGGGTAAACTAGATGGTCCTGGCTCACACAGAGCTCACATTCTAATAAAGGAGCCACAATATGCATACAGCATATATACAGTGAAAATGGAATGTAATCATAGAGGGAAGACAGTAATAGGTCATTGTGTGTGGGGATAGAGGAATGGAATTGGGAAAGACTTAATGAAGAAGGTAGAATTGAGTTTTAAAGTTAGAGGAAGAGGTGACAAGGGAGAGCATTCTATCCAGGGGGAAACAGATGTAAAAAAGAAGCCCAACATTGTTTAGATTGAATGTTATGTTTTTAAGGTGTTTTGAGAGACTTCCAAGGTTTATTTTCCACTGGTATGGTTCTGCACATTTCATTGACCTGCTTTCATTTTATTGTGAGCAGTGTTATTTCTGGTGTGCTATATAATTTAGAGAAGGTTAATTAGCAGCATAACTTGGAATGGTACTGCTGCCAGTCCCCTTCAAACAAATAGTAGTTTGAAGAAAAATGTAACCATAAGCATTAGGTGCTTTAGAAAAAACTCTCAATTTCTTTTTTGTTGTTGTTATTTAACCTTTATGTAATCTTTTTAAAATGTCTATTTTATAAAAATGCTAATTTATTTTTAGTTTTCAGCATTCACTTCCATAAGATTTGAGTTCCAAATTTTCTCCTGCTCCCACCATCCCAGGACAGCATGCAATCTGATGTGGGCTCTACACATACATTGATATTAAATGTATAAAATGTCTATTTTTAAAATGTATTTTCCCATAATTACATGTAAAAACAATTTTGAGCATTTTTTAAAGTTTTGAGTTCCAAATTCTATCACTCTCTCCCTGTACTCCCCTCTCCCTAAGATGGAAACAATCAGATGTGGGCTATACATGTGCAGTCATGTAAATTTTATTTCCATATTATTCATTCTGTGGAATAAAACTTAAACTGAGAAAGAAAGAAAAAATAGTACTCTTTGGTCTTTATCCAGGCACCATTAGTTCTTTCTCTGGAGGTGGGTAGCATTTTTCGTCATGAGTCCTTTGGGATTGTTTTGGATCATTGTATTGCTGAGAATTGCTAAGTCATTTAGTTGTTCATCATATGGTATTACTATTATCATGTATAACATTTTCCTAGTTCTGCTTCCCAGATTTTTTTCTGAAATCGTCCTGCTTGTCATTTCTTATAGCACAATAATTCATTACAGTCCTAAACTACGACTTGTTTAGTCATTCCCCAATTAATGGCTATCCCCTCAATTTCTAATTCTTAGCCACCACAAAAGGGGTGCTATAACTATTTCTTTGTAAACATCTACTATACATATCTTAATTTTGAATGAATTCTTATCATTTGTCAAGCTAAAGTAAAACCTATGCAACTTTATGGAAATTGTCAACAAAAAGATGCTTATAGTTAGTCATTGGAAATGCTGACATTCTGGGTAGTCAAGATTAGGCAGGATTTAGAAGAGGCAATGTGAAGTGAAGTTGAGCATTGTAAGAAGTCATAGGGAAAGAGATGTCTAGGTAGGGATAATTATTTAAGGAGGGCACAAATCAGTCCTTCCTGGCAGAGTCTTTTATTGAAGTTCTTCTTTTGATTATCTAAGAGAAATTAATACTTCAGATATTACTATCTCCTACTTAAGATTGTCTGAAACCTATGAACTGCTGCTTCGGAATGACACTTGTTTCCTAAGAAGCCATGTGGTTCTGATGTGAAGAAAGGAACAGTGCAGGGAAGAAAAGTGTTAGCAACTGATTTGACCATTCTCTGTTGGGAAGTGTTGCTATTTTTGTTTGTCCTTCATTCTCTAAGAGAACCATGACATCAGAAAGATGATGCCATGACTTGCAGATGAATTGAAGTGAGAGAGGGCTGTGCAAGGTCACCAGCCTCATTTTCTCTTCTGGAACCATCTTCGTCCTGTGGCCAGATACACATTGGGATAATTAGAGACATGTTGTCCTGTCCTCTGTCTCTTAACACCCCCCCCCCCAAGTGACTTAGCTTACTAGAACCCTGAGAAAGGTTCATATTGAGAGCCTGATAAGGTGCCTATCAATTTTTTTCTAGAGAATCATTTTCAAGAGCTTTATTGAGCATGGGTGGTACCTTCCACACTGTCTTCCAATATGATTTTATTCAGAAATAAAAAACTTTCTTTTAGAGTTTCAAAAATGTCCTACTTTGAGCCTTAATTTCCCCGCCACTTCACCAGTTTTAATAAAGCAGTAGTGGTTTTTCTTTCATCATGCTTTTTGTTTTTCTTCCTCTTTACAGATTTGTCCATAACAGCTATCAGCTGTTTTATTCCTTTTTCACGTCAGTTTTATATTTAAAAGCCTACCTGGTTCTTTTCACTTACTTTACACAAAAAGTTTAGAAATATTAATTACAGCTTTTAGGCGGTTTATTTTTATCATGGTACACTCAGTATGATTGAAGATGACTAGTACCTTTTATGTGTACTGTATTGCTAAAAGCACTGGGAAGAATAAGACTTGACCTTGTCTCTTACTTTGTTCTTTTTTTTTTTTGGTTTTTGCAGGGCAGTTGGGGTTAAGTAACTTGCCCAAGGTCACACAGATAGGTTTTTGTTTGTGTGTGTTAAGTATCTGAGGTCGGATCCGAACTCAGGTCCTTCTGACTTCAGGGCCGACGCTCTACTCACTGCGCCACCTAGCCGCCCCTTACTTTGTTCTTTTTTTTTTTTTTTTAAAGCAATTGGGGTTAAGTAACTTACTCAAGGTTACACGGCTAGTCATTATTTATGCGTGGGTGCTCATTTTCTGAGGCTGGATCTGATCTCGGGTCATCCCAACTCCGAGGCCGGCGCTCTTACTCACTGCGCCACCTAGCTGCCCCTATATTATACTCTTCTTAAAAACACAAACATGTATCTTCCCTGTTCAAATTCTCCCATTGTCATCACATACAGAATTCTAAACTCTTTAAGCAGTGTTCTTAATCTATTCCTACCTTTTTAGTGCTCCACAGGTGAGAATAATCTACACATTGCCCAACATAGGCCTTGCTTGGTGCCCAACTTCAAACTATTTCCTCTGCCTGAAGTATCTTTCCTATTTCTCTGTACCCTACAAATCCTGGAGACAATTCAAACCCACAATTAAGTACTATCTCTCCTGACATATCACTGAATCCATCTATAACACTCATTTGAGAAATCTTAGGTTACTTAACACACAAAAAAATATCCTTGTGACCTTGAGCAAGTTACTTAACCACAATTGCTTTAAAAAAAAAAGAGTATTATAACTTGGCTGCTGTGTCCTTGATTGATTGAATGTTGTTGAGCCAAGTATGCAGTGGCTCAGAGTGGGAGAAATAGCTCTGAGAAGCTATTGTAATGATAAAAGCTTAAGGTAAGGAAGGGAATCAGGTTAGCCGAGTGAATGCTGGAATGCATTAGTAAACGAATAACTAATAAGAAAGTAGTAGTAGGGGTGGCTAGGTGGTACAGTGAACAGAGCACCGGCCCCGGAGTCAGGAGGACCTGAGTTCAAATCCAGTTTCAGACACTTAACACTTACTAGTTGTGTGACCTTGGGCAAGTCACCTAACCCCAATTGTCCTACCTTCCCCCTCCAAAAAGAAAGAAAAAGATAAATAATGGTGATTTCAGTAGACCCACTAATGCTTTTGACTTTACTTAGCATTCAAGAGGTAAATGTCAAGAAATAAGTTTATTTGTCAAGAACTAAAATTTCTCAAATAAATTTCAAGTGGTAAAGAGAATTGTTTTCAACTTGTCTGAAGTTTATTTCTTTTTGCTTTGGCCAGGTAAATTAAAAATCAATAAGCAAATATAAGCCAGAAGATTATTATTGCAAAATTATTTCTTGGAATTTTTTCAGTTGTCTTAATTTATAGTTAATTTTAATGAATGATCGTTAATAGGAAATATATTTTAAAATAGAAATTAATGGGAAGGTAACAAATTATGAATAATGAGCTATATAGTCAGTTTTTCAAGGTTGCATTTATTCTGTATAGTGAATTATAGCTATAGAGGTCTAAATCCTTTTTGACTTTGCAGTCCTGTGAGTCTGGTTCTAATTTATAGCCAGTATAAAATCAATTACTTTTATGTGTTACTAGTAAACTGTAATATTTATGCCTATTTTTTTTCTCTGTTTAGGTTAGATTCAATGTATTACAATATGTTGTTCCAGAAGTAAAGGATCTTTATAATTGGTTAGAGGTAGAATTCAACCCACTAAAGCTCTGTGATCGGGTTACAAAGGTAAGTGTTCATGTTGTGGAAATTTTTAGTTACATTACAGGAGTAAAGAAATAGCTGACTTGAGCTTTTTCCCCCCTGTAGTTTGGTTTAGAATCAACTGTCTGGGCAAAATAAAAAATTCTTCCCAAGAAGCACATGCCATTTTAAAATGGTGTATTTCGATGAACTTTCTACAAATTTCATTGATTTTTCTTGTAATTTTTTAAAGAGAAAAGAGGCTTCTTATATATTAAATAAACTTTTGGAGGTAAATTAAAAATATAACAGCTATTGTTTGTTCCTTCAGAAAAGATGAACAAATCAATATTCTTTTTTTTTTAATCTTTTTTTGCTTTTTGGAGGGCAATTGAGGTTAAGTGACTTGCTCAAGGTCACAAGGATATTTTTTTTGTGTGTTAAGTGTCTGAGGCTGGATCCAAACCCAGGTCTTCCTGACTCCAGTGCTGGTGCTCTATTCACTGCCCCACCTAGCCGCCCCACAAATCAATATTCTTGACAAAACTTTTATCGTTCATAAAACAATGTTTTCTGAAGTGTTTTCCATGGTTTTACTGTGGTTTGATAATTACCGTAACTGAATTTTTTGCCTAATGTCTTTGTAGGTTCTAAATTGGGTGAGAGATCAAGCTGAAAAAGAACCTGAATTGCAACAGTATGTCCCACAATTGCAAAACAACACTATTCTCCGACTTCTGCAGCAGGTATAAATGGAAAATGAATATTTTTTATATCAGAACATCAAGGTAAAAACATTTAAGTCCAAAATTACCTTGATATTAAGTGTTAAATGTTTTGGGGGCAGTGTTGATGACTTTCCTTCCTTACCTTTTTCCCTTGTTATTTGTTTTTGGGCTTCCATGCTTTGGTGGTTGGAGGCAGCATGATCCCTGGAATCTGGGGACCTAGTGCTAACACTTAAAAGCTGTTGGTGAATCATTTAACCTCCCATCAGGCTATTTGCTCACCTGTGAAGCACAGATAGTATACTTGGAGCGACTTCCCTCATGGAGTTTTTGTGGATATCAAATGGTTGGTAAACCTCTAAGCAATATGTAAATGGTTTTGTTGGTACTCTCACTGTATTCTTGTGCACATTTCATTGACCTGCTTTCATTGTTCAAGGGAGCAGTGTTATTTCTGATGTGCTATACAATTTGTAGAAGGTTAATTAGCAGCATAACTCAGTATAGTAATGCTGCCAGTCTCCTTCAAACAGATACAGTACCTAGAACTAGGGGAAACCCCAAACAACATTTCTTAACACAGTTTTCCTAAACTAGGTGATAATGCGACCATAAAGGTTTCTTGTGTTAATGTTTTGTAGAGTCAGAAAGAAAAAAATAATTGTGTGTTCTTATGCAGGTGGCACAGATATATCAGAGCATTGAGTTTTCTCGCCTGACTTCTCTGGTTCCTTTTGTTGATGCTTTCCAACTGGAACGTGCTATTGTAGATGCAGCCAGACACTGTGATTTGCAAGTGAGTGCTGTTGGAAAAACCTATAGGGAAAATGGAGAAGAAAGTTAGTCATTGGGAATATTTTATATGGCTCTCTTATTAACTATTACTATAGTAGCAATGCTTTAAAGGAATCATATAAGTTGTTTCTTTAACTTAAATCATGATTTTTAAACTTGAAATACAAATTCTTTAGCTTGGTGAACCAAGTCTTCTATTCATTTTACCCTTCTATCAACCAAGGACTTTTAAGGGTCCATGTGCCAGGCACTCTTGCTTAGGCACTAGAGACACAAATATAAGGAATGAAAAGAATTCTACTCTTAAAAAGCTCATGTTCTATGGCAAAGACCAAAATAAAAATCTATTTATTTCTGCTCATCCTCTAGAAATCCTTTCTAGGTTAACATTTCAGATTTGTCATATCTGCTCAACTTAGGTTGATATTTGAGCCTCAAAGTTTATAGGTTTAAGTGCCAGGTAATTTTTAGAAACTTTTGCTAACCATAATTTAACTTATAAAGGTCCGTATTGATCATACTTCAAGAACATTAAGTTTTGGATCTGATTTGAATTATTCTACTCGAGAAGATGCCCCGATTGGTCCTCACCTTCAAAGTATGCCATCTGAGCAGATAAGGAATCAGCTGACTGCTATGTCTTCTGTGCTTGCCAAGGCTTTGGAAGTTATTAAACCTGCCCATGTTTTGGTATGTATCATTAAACTTTGTAGGAGAAAATGAACTATACATATTACTTTAAGGATAGAATTATTTATTTTTAACCAACTATTTGAGTGAGGTTCATTTGATAGCTATTGCTCTATTCTCCTCCCCTTTGCTTATATCCTGTTCTTTTATACACCAATTAGGAGAAATAACATGTTCCATTCCTTCTTTCTCCTTTCTGCGCTAGTGCTTTCCTTTCACTCTTTGTCCTCTTCAAAACATCAGAATATCCACATTACCCTTTTCAGGGCCTTTATTTTTCTCTTTTAACTTCTTCAGTACTATTTGAAGACAGGTTCTGGAAGACATTTTTTTCTTCTCCCCCATTTCAAGATTAGCATTGTGTCACAGCTCCTTCAGATTTATAGGTTTTTTTGGGACCTTTCCAAAGTATTTTCAGTGTGTTTACTCACCTCTTTTGTCTTTTCATCAGAAATGCTAGAAATTCCTTTATTCCATTAAAGGTCTATGTTCCCCCTGTGGGATTATATTCACCTTTGTTGTAGGATAATCTGTTCTTGGTTTAAGACTAACTTTTTCCATGGTATGATCCTTCTTGGGGTTTTTTTTGGGGGGGGTGGGTAGAGAGGTTTAAGTAAAAGATGCTAGATCGGATGTGATTCTGACTATGCTTCCTGGTACTTGAACTTTGTAGTATTGCAACATTTTTCTTTGATACTAGAGCACTGGATTGGCTAAAATGTTCCTGGGACTTTTCCTTTGCAGATTTCTTTCAGGAGGTAATTGGAAGAGTTGCCCTCTGGTTCTAATGGATCTTGGCAGTTTCGCTTAGGATTTCTTAATAGTGTCCAGGCTTTTAAAAATATTTTCTTTCTTTCTTTCTTTTTTTTTAAACAAATGCTTTATTAACCTCTGGTTTACACCATTCACTTCCGCCAGATTTTGCGTTACAACTTTTTCCGCATTCTTCCCCTACCCACCACCCCAGAATAGCAGTCCCACAAGATACCCCCTCATCCAATCTGCTTTCTCCCATACCCCCTTCGACTTTTCCATTAGAGCAAGGTGAATCTCTGTGCCCCAATGCCTGCACATCTTATCTCTCAATTACATGCAAAATAGTATTTATATATATTTGAAACATTTGATTTTAAAAACCTCTAATTTCAGATCCATTCCCTTCCTCCCTTGTCACCCATTCCCTCTGGGAAGATAAGTAATTTAGTATGTGTTGTACATGTATAGCTATGCAAAACATTACCGTAGTAGATATATTGTAAAAGGCTGCTTATAATTCCCTCCCACCCATCCCACCCCCCACCTGGTCCATTCCCTACTTTGATCCTGTCCCTCTTCTATAGTGGGTACTTCCAACCTCCCCTCCCCCCGAATGCCTCTCCCTCTCATCCCTCCTCCCCCTACTCTGCTGCAGGGTGAGATAGCCCATTTAGTATGTATGTCATTCTCTCCCTCAGCCAAATTCAATGAGAATATGGTTTTGCCTTTTTGCCTTCCTGTTCTACCCCTCCCTTGCAGCCACTTCCCCTTGTTTCTTCTACATGAGATAGTTTACCCTACCCTGTCTCTCCCCATCTCCTCTTGCCACTTTCCTCTCTCACCTTATAATTTCACCCCTTAAGTATCATCCCTTCCCACCAAATTCAACCTGTGCCCTCTATCCATGTATATCTGTAAACATATATACACACATTCACATATGTATTCATATGACCATATACCCTTCTTCCATTATTTTCATACTGAGAAAGGTTTCATCAGTCACAGTTACTGATTTTCCATGTAGGAATGTAAATAGGTCAACTTTGATAAGTTCCTTTTGATTTCCTTTCACTGATTACCTTCTCAGGCATCTCTTCCTTCTTGCGTCTGGATGTCAAATTTTCTATTCAATTCTGGTTTTTTCCTCAAGAATGCTTGAAAGTCCTCTATTCCACTGAATGACCATATTTTTCCCTGAAACAAAATACTCAGTTTTGCTGGGTAGGTGACCCTTGGGTTCAGTCCCAGCTCTTTTGCCCTCTGGAATATTATATTCCATGCCCTTTGATCCCTCAGTGTAGAAGCTGCCAGGTCCTGTGCTATTCTGATTGTTTCTCCACAATATTGAAATTGTTTCTTCCTGGCTGCTTGGAGTATTTTCTCCTTGATCTGGGAGTTCTGGAACCTGGCTATAATATTCCTGGGAGTTTTCTTTTTGGGATCTTTTTCAGGAGGTGATCGGTGGATTCTTTCAACCTCTGTTTTGCCCTCTGGGTCTAAAACATCAGGGCAATTTTCCTTGATTTTTCATAAAGTCATTAGCTCCATTTGCTCCAGTCTGACTCTGAAGGAATGAATCTCCTCAGTGAGCTTTTGAGATTCTTTTTCCATCTGGCAAATTCGACTTTTTAAGGCATTCTTCTCCTCATTGCCCTTTTGGGCCTCCTTTGCCAGTCTATTTTTTAAGGTGTTATTTTCCTCAGTCAGGCTGTTGGCCCTCATTTCATACTTTTCCTGCATCCTCATTTCTCTTCCCAATTTTTCCTCCACTTCTCTTATTTGATTTTTAAAGTCCTTCTTAAGGTTCTCTATAACCTGTAACCAGCTCATATTTTCCTTTGGGGCTTTTGGAGCAGGATTTCTGACCTCACAGCCCTCCTATTCCATGCTTCCATCCTCTTTGCCCCCAAAATAGGAGTCTAATGCGTTTTTCTGTTTATTTTGTTCCTTTGCCTAGGCATGTGTAAAATATTTTCAATCATTATTTTTATGAAGTCTAATCTTTTGAATTTGTTCTAATATTTTTTGTTAACTGATGGAGTCACTGATTTTTCTTTAGACTATTCTAGTTTTCAGGAGCAGGTTACTTGGGTAATATTTACCCCTTAATTTTTGTTTTGTTTTTTAAATCTCTTAATTCATTTTTTTTTAAAAAAGCAATTGGGGTTAAGTAACTTACTCAAGGTTACATGGCCAGTCATTTTTATGTGTGGGTGCTAATTTTCCAAGGCCGGAACCAATCCCGGTCCTCCTGATTTCTACTCACTACACCATCCATTTTTGCTCTGAGTTTCTCCAGCTATAATGAAGTTACTCTCTTTTTGAGGGAACTCTAGATTTGTACTACTCTTTTATTGTTAATTGCTGTTTTCTTTTACTTGATTGGTGTTTTTATTCTCTGATTTATTTATCTTTCCAACTTTGTTTCCTGAACTGGGGCTTTGTGCCAGAGCCAGGACTGGCTCCCCCTTTCAGGTGGAGTAGTCAGGCCTCATTAGCTTTTTCCTACATCTCCTATATTGACCTCTTACTCCCAAGGTTTTTAATCATCTGTCCCTATCTGTGGGTCTTAAGAATTTAGGGTGCACTGTGGTATTACAGGTCAGAGTGTTAGGGATTTGAGAATTCCTGAGTCTAGAAGTCTCTGGGTTTGATGCTACTGTACTACTTTGGTCATTGCTTACTGTGCTGCAGTCCCAGGGCTTTCTGGAGCTTTTTTAGGCAAGCTTTCTACTCTTGTTCTTCCAGACACAAAATTTTGTATGCTTTAGGTGTCTCTGATAATGGTAGGGTGCTACCTTGCATGGGTGCTGGCTTTGCTGGCAGCGTTCAGTCTTTTTTTTTTTTTTTTTGGAGGGCAATTGGGGTTAAGTAACTTGCCCAAGGTCACACAGCTAGCTTTTTGTTTGTGTGTGTTAAGTGTCTGAGGTCGGATCCGAACTCAGGTCTTTCTGACTCCAGGGCTGACGCTCTACTCACTGCGCCACCTAGCCGTCCCAGCCTTCAGTCTTTTGATAGATCTCTTTAAAGTTTCAGGGGTGGAAATCATATGCTGTAGTTTCTTATTGGATTTCTTGCCCATTATTCATATGTCTGCTTAAC
Organism: Gymnobelideus leadbeateri; assembly: GCA_011680675.1. Taxonomy (NCBI): domain Eukaryota; kingdom Metazoa; phylum Chordata; class Mammalia; order Diprotodontia; family Petauridae; genus Gymnobelideus; species Gymnobelideus leadbeateri. Next base: position 142,533 of record WOXC01010100.1, on the reverse strand, counting down.
ACTTTGTAGAGTAGATACCTGGGAGCTGAGTGGTCTGCCTCCTTGTAAGGCAACCATCGTAGAAGTTCCTCAGAAAATTATGCATGAGCTAGACTTTAGCAGAAGTGTTTTAGAAAGCTTTTGACATTTAGAAAATCCTATCAATATCTGGAGAGAGATGTTGCAGTGGTTGGAATGCTGAACTTGGAGGTAAGACCTTTGGTTAGATTGTGCCTCAAAACACTAACATTATGACCATTGGCAAAGTCTCTTGACCTCTGTAAAATGGGAATAATAGCACCTGTTTTACCAGGTTGTTATCAGGATCAAATACAATAATATATGGAAAGCTCTTTGCAAGCCTTAAAGAACTACAGAGATTTTTTATTATTAATTGTATCACTTTCAGTTCTCTTCTTTTTTTCTTTTATAATAGCAAGAAAAGGAAGAACAGCATCAACTGGCTGTTACTGCTTATCTTAAAAATTCAAGAAAAGAGCATCAGCGAATCTTGGCTCGCCGGCAGACAATTGAGGAGAGGAAGGAACGTCTTGAGAGCTTGAATATTCAGCGTGAGAAAGAAGAGTTGGAGCAGCGGGAAGCAGAGCTGCAGAAAGTCCGGAAGGCTGAGGAAGAGCGACTCCGCCAGGAAGCCAAGGAGAGGGAGAAAGAACGAATCTTACAGGAACATGAACAGATTAAAAAGAAAACTGTCCGTGAGCGACTTGAGCAAATTAAGAAAACTGAACTTGGTGCCAAAGCTTTCAAAGATATTGATATTGAGGTATGTATATTGTAAATCTGATTTGTAGTTCTTGGACTGATCCTATTCTTTTGGTAGGAAAATGAGTAGCTAAATATCTTTCCCCAGATTTTCCTTTTTTCATTAAAAAAATGGTTTCCCAATTTTTAAGGAATAGAAATAAAATTACCCAAGTATATATGTTGTAAAAAAACGAAAATGTGAAACTCATTACTAAAACACACTATTGGAACCAATAGAATTGTTTTCTGTACACATTTCTTAGATAGTTGAGTAATTCGTGTCTTTATTTCTATTAGGACCTTGAAGAATTGGATCCAGATTTCATTATGGCCAAGCAGGTTGAACAACTAGAGAAAGAAAAGAAAGAGCTTCAAGAACGCCTAAAAAACCAGGAGAAGAAGGTGGCAAAAGAGGAGGGGGCGGTTAATGTTAATATGCCAACTTTGAAGTATTTATTTCATATATCCTACAGCAATTCTTATTTTATTTAGATTGACTACTTTGAAAGAGCAAAGCGATTAGAAGAAATACCTCTTATAAAGAGTGCCTATGAAGAACAGAGGGTCAAAGATATGGACCTTTGGGAACAGCAGGAAGAAGAAAGAGTAAGCTTTTTTATACCATTGCTATATCTTCTGTTATGTAACTAGTGTTAAGGGCCAACGTAACAAAACTCTGACAGAACTCCAGGACAGTTGCATTTCTTTATAATTCTTTAGACTGTACTACAGAAATGCTCTGAAGATATTCCTATACTTTTCTAGGCTGAGATCTTAAATGTTGGAACTTGAAAACACAGGCAATATCTGCCTTTGCTTCCCTGGCCCCTAGGTCACTTTGCCTGTTTATCTAGAGCCTGGGGTCTTAGCCTTTCTTGAGTCATGGGCTTCTTTTTGTGGCAGTATGGTGGCCCATGGGCCTGTAATCCATTTTAGAATAATGTATATATGAATATATAGAATAATGCATACAATAAATTAGGATACAGTGGAAGCTATTATATTGAAATGCAAATTAGAAAATATTTTGAAAAACAAATGACATAAGTTATGGAACCAGGTAAAAAAACTCTTGGTTCTAAATCGAGCCTTCCTTTGATACTTAGCAAGTATGTCAATCTTCATATTCTGTTCTACTTTGTTTCTTCTGTTGTTGAATTACCTTTCTCTGACTTGCTTTTGACCTTTATTTTAAACTCATTAATCTTGGTGTTATTGAGCATTTTAAGGAGGAAAATTCAATATACTTCAGAATTTTTAATTGCCAGTTTGCCACATAGCAATGACCCTTTCGTGGGTATTTTTAAGGTATAATTCATTAAGCACTCCGATCTTCTCAAAAGCAAAGTCTTCAGGCTTCATCTGTTTACTTATACTTTCGACAAAGTTAGAGTAAAGTAATGTGGGATTTATTATAAATGATATTGCCCTGATAAAATTGTGGGGATCAGGAGGATTGAAAAGCAGAAGGCCCTTGATTCTCTGGTATTGCAAAAATTAGCTAAATAAAACCACCATGGAAATTGTTCTCTTACTTGCAGTTTGGCATTTTTGTACAAACCTTGTAATTGAAAAAAGTACCTAATAGTGTTAGATTATAGCAGAGTGATCTCTAACAAAAGTTCTAGTGGGGCAAGAGAAAAATTACAGTAATACTCCTCATGGCTCTGCTAAATTTATTTTGATTGAGTAGTTAAATAATAAGTTAACAGAAGTTACTAAGGATATAGTAAGATCTATGGAAACTACTAATTTTTAGAGAATCAGCTTAGCATGCGTTTATGTTTTAATATTAAAATTAGATTGAGTTTTTTTGAAACTAACAGTGGATGTGTATTTTACAGATTACTACTATGCAACTGGAACGTGAAAAAGCCCTTGAACATAAGAATCGAATGTCAAGAATGCTAGAAGATAGAGATTTATTTGTAGAGAGACTCAAGGCAGCACGACAATCTGTTTATGAGGTAACCGTCTTAATGGTTCTCTCATTGAAGAGTCCTCACAAGGACTTCTGCACTATATCAGTAGATTCCATGGTTTCATTCACGCGTGTACTCCCCACACTGGCACAGATTGCCAGCCATCTGCTATTCTATATCTTTTTGTCTTACTCATTACTTATCCCTATCCTATAAATACTCCATAGAACATCTTGTCACTGGAGGCTGTCCTTTGGGTTTCTTGAACATTTTGTGAGTACCAGTTCAACACTTTTAGCTGCCTCCTTACCATCTTTATCTGTTGTTAAATGACCAGCCCACTTAGTTTTCAGATTAGTCTGTTTCCTAGATTGTCTCTTCATGCCTCTTTTGGTGAAACAAGTTACAGTTAGTAACGTGCAGCAGTTGATTTCAGCCTACCATGATTCATTGTTACACTCGGGGTCACCTAAAGTTATCACTAAAACATTGGTGGCAAAAAAATGGCCACCAAAAAAAAATGTCAGGAAGTAACTTGGCCACCAAAAAAAAAAATGTCAGGAAGTAACTTGGCGTCATTGATACTGTCATGTATGTTTCCAAAATGTAGTTTGCCTCTTTCCCCAGTTCTCAGACCCTGCCCCAGTGCTTCTATAATATACATATATTAATGGGTTAACAGGAGATTTTCCATCTAATTGATTCATTATATGAGCAGTATGCATTATTCATCCTATATGTGGATTGTTGGGTTGACCTCTTTGGTGGCCATGGATCTCATTAAGGGAACCTGGTATCTTCACTTTAATGGAATTAACAGCATGATGTTGCCCACAAACAAGTATTTTGAAGACCTGGACATGATTAGAGAATCTTTTCCAATTGTACTCTTTAGGATAGCAATAGTCTCACTGATAATATCCTTTCAGCATATGACCTCTTCCCTTCTCTGATAATGTTTATAAGTCTTTGAAGTGATGCTCATCAGTATCTACATTTCTGCTATCTGCTGACTTTGGGTGGAAGGGGGAGGGACTTAAGCTGCTGGATGTTTATAGTATTTGCCAACAATTTCTGTTTAATAACAGAACTCAGCATTTATACACATGTATGTTTCTACATAGCTTTTACAAAAGACATGTGTAAGCAAAAGGGAAAAGGTTAAAATGGTTCTTAATTCCAAATACAGCTCTGCATAATAAATGTATAGTGCTGGTCTAGAGCACCATCCTTGTTTCAGGCAAGAGGTTTTCGTTTTTTTTTTTCATGCATCGCAGGAAAAACTTAAACAGTTTGAAGAAAGACTAGCTGAAGAAAGGCGCAGTCGCTTGGAAGAACGGAAGAAACAGCGCAAGGAGGAGCGCCGTGTGACTTACTACCGGGAAAAGGAGGAGGAGGAGCAGCGGCTGGCTGAGGAGCAGATGCTTAAAGGTGGGGAAGTGGGTGAGCTAGGCCAGTGGTGTGATGTGGAGAAGATATTTTATTGTGGGGGTGTTTCATGTATTCCATGTACTTAATGCATAAAGGAATAGCATAAAATTTCTAGCATTTGGCACAGTAGATGCTAAAATGATTGTTTAATCTTGATTTTCCTCTCATTTGAGAATGTGCTTATTCATTAGGATAGACAACTTCTTCCTTCACCCCCTCGCCCCCTTTTGTATTGGTTTTAAAAATGTGTATTCAAGCCCTATGAGAATTCTGTGGCATCCATTGCCACCTAGAATTCTTGGGGGCAATTTATAATAGAAATATTACAGATTGTGTAATATTTATTTAATAATATGTAACAGAATTTACATAATAATATGTAACAGAAATACAGCAGATTGTGTTAGAAAGTTAGAAAGCCAGAGGTGAAATGTGGTGAAAGAAGTGTAAAATTTTAAATAAGTTATAACGGCACAAATTCTTGTAGAACGTGAAGAGAGGGAACGTGCTGAACGTGAAAAACGTGAGGAAGAGCAGCGAGAATATCAGGAGCATGTCAAGAAGCTTGAAGAAGTTGAAAGGAAAAAACGTCAGAGAGAAATGGAAATTGAAGAAAGAGAACGGCGTAGAGAAGAAGAGAGAAGGATAGCTGATGATTCCCTTTCTAGAAAGGTTAGCATGAAAAGACTCGTTTTTCCCCCTGTCTCAGTGTTGTTGACTAGCGTTTGCTAATGTTTTATCAAAAATACTTATATGCTGGTTTGATCTCTTAATTCATCAGAACAGTCAGGCATTCCCTGAAAGACAAATATAATTAAATTTGATGGATGTGACTGTAGATGAAAAATACAGTTGTGGCTATCAATTGCTGATACCTTTTTTGGTTTGTGTTTTTTTTTGGGGGGGGGGGGCGCAGTTGGGGATTAGGTGACTTGCCTGAGGTCACACAGCTAGTTTTTGTGTTAAGTGTCTGAGGGCGAATTTGAACTCAGATCTTCCTGACTCCAGGGCCAGTGCTCTGTTTACTGTAACCTAGCTGCCCCAATTGCTGATACATTTAATTTATACCTTGTGTTTGGGTTAAAAAAGAGCCTTTACCTCATTTAACTGCATCAGTCTATAGAAGTCTTTCACTTGTATGAAGTTTTTCCTAGAGTTTGTGAAAGAAATCAGTTTAATCTGTTACCCTCTCCTTGTGAAGCAAACCCACTGTATGTGCACAAGTGATCTCATTCCACCTTGTCTTCTTCCAGCAGATTGTCCCTTTTGTTATCCCCACCCTATCTCACTAATCGTTTTTTAGTCATCAAAATAGCTATTTTAAAATTTATTTTTAGTTTTCAACATTCACTTCCATAAGTTTAAAATTTTCATCCTCCCTCTGCAAGACAGCAGCTGTCTGATATTGCTCTACACATACATTCCTATTAAGCACATTTTCACATTAGGCATGTTGCACAGAATTATAGTGGATGAGAGAAATCATGAGAAAATAGTCTGCTTTACTCTGCATTGTGGCTCCATAGTTTTTCCTCTGGATGTGGATAGCATTTACCATCATGAGTTCTTTGGAATTGTTTTAGGTCCTTGCATTGCTGAGAAGGGCTAAACCTATCAAAATCAGTGGTTGCAGCACCACACTCTGTGGCGCTTTCTGTGAACAATGTTCTCCTGGTTCTCCTTAACTTCACTCAGCATCAGTTCATATAAGTCTTTCCAGGTTTTTCTGAAGTCCTCTTGCTCATCATCACAATATTATTCCCTTATATTCATCTACCACAACTTGTTCAGCCATTCCCTAATTGATGGGCATCCCTTCAATTTCCAGCTCTTGGCCACCACAAGAAGAGCTGCTATAAATATTTTTGTACACACTAATCTTTAATGGCTTACTGTCTCCTGGCTCCTTTGCTATGTCTCCCCTATCCTCAAACTTTTGCTTGCTCTGTCTGTCCCCACTAGCCATAGTTCTTTGTCTGCTCCCATTTGTGGCTAAATTTCTTGAGAACATTAAGTTTCTACCACTTTCTAACCAACTCCATCATTCAATTGAAACTGCTATCCCAAGATATATCTTACTTGACAAATGTAATGGCATTTTCTTAATCTTTTCTTGTTAATCTCTCTTCCACCTTTTGACACTGTGGACCATTCTCTTACCCTTTTATTTTCTTCTGTGTTTTTATGACAGTGCTCTCTTACTTTTTCTTGGTTTCCATTGCTGAGTCTTCATTTTGTACCTCCTCACAGGACTTGGTCCTGGGCTCTCTTCTTTCTCTTTGACTTGTTCATCTCATCAGCTCCTGTGTTCAATTATGAAATCTTTGCAATTGACTCTCACAACTATGTCACCAACTGTAACCTCACTGCTGACCTCCAGAATCATATCTCCAGCTGCTTGTTTTAGGTATTTTTTAGACTACTCAAACATGTCTAAAACTGATCTCATCATCTTTCCCTAAACTCTCTCATCTCCTTAACTTTACTATTTCTGTTGAGGGTACTACCATCCTCCTAGTTACCCAGCCTCAAAATCCATATGTTATACTTGACTCATTACTCACACTCACCACACACATCTGTTGTCTATATCCCTTTGTCTCATACCCTGATACAGCCCTCATCCCTCTCCTCATGCAGTGACTTCCTGGTGGGTCTCTCTCTGTTTCATTCCATCTTCCACATACCTGCCAAAGTGATCTTCCTAAAGTGAAAGTCTGACTTTCTCACCCCTTAATTTGATGACCTCCAACTTCAAATGGTGGCCTTCAAATGCTCTGTTTGCTTTAAAGTGCTTCATACCAGCCTACCTCTTTGTCTGCCTCTTTGTGGAGATGGCAGGTCCACAGGTGTTATATATTGCATGTTTTGGGCTTTTCAAACTGTGTGTGTTCACTTATATAGTGATATCTGCATCAAATGATGCCTTCTCTAGTTCAGGTTAGGGATGGAGGGAGACAGTTTGGAACTTAAAATGTAACAAATAACTTTTAAAAAATACTGATTGATTCTTTTGGAGGGTGAAAGATACTGGGGAAAAACCAGTGTCATAACAAAAACTTAGAAAAAGAATTTCATAATCTGACCCCCTCTAACATACCTTATTTCTCACCATATATTCAGACATCCTATGACACTGGCTTCCTTGCTTTTCCTCCCACATTATACTCTCCTTGTAGTTTTACTGGCTGTCCCCTATACTTGGAATGATTTCCCTCCTTAGCTCTACCTCCTAGCTTACTTAGCTTCCCCTAAGTCAAATTCCTGCCTTCTGCAAGAAGCCTTTCCCAGGGGCAGCTAGGTGGCACAGTGAATAGAGCACTAGCCCTGGAGTCAGAAGGACCTGAGTTTCAATCTGGCCTCAGATACTTAACACTTACTAGCCATGTTACCTTGGGCAAGTCACTTAACCCTAATAGCCCTGCCTTCCCCCCTCCCCCCCAAAAAAAGAGAAGCCTTTCTCAGTCTTCCTTAATCTTAGTGCCTTCCACCTAAGACCCCCTGCAAGTCTTTCCCTATACACACACACACACAGTACATAATTGTTTGCATGTTGTCTTTAGAATGTTACCTTGAAGGTAGGGACTGTTTTTTGCCTTTCATTTTATTCCATGGTGCTTCACAATGCCTGGGACAGAGTAAGTGCTTACTAAATGCCAGTAGACTCGAATTCTGTACCCTGAAAGTAGGATGAAAATTTTAAAGGATATAAATTATTTTTATAGGTCCTTTAATTCTTTTTTTTTTTTTAATTAAGCAATTGGGTTAAGTAACTTGCTCAAGGTTACACGGCTAGTCATTATTTGTGTGTGGGTGCTCATTTTCTGAGGCCGGATCCGATCTCGGGTCATCCCAACTCCGAGGCCGGCGCTCTTAATCACTGCACCACCTAGCTGCCCCTGGTCCTTTAATTCTTAAAGGTATTTTTTCTTTAAGGTTTCTAAAATTTTTAAAGATACTTTACAAAGAAAATTTATTTTGTAATTTTATAATCTTGTGTAATTTTAGGACTTTTAAAGAATACTTTTTTTTTTTTTTTGAGGGCAATTGGGGTTAAGTAACTTGCCTAAGGTCACAAGGCTAGGTTTTTGTTTGTGTGTGCGTTAAGTGTCTGAGGCTGGATCTGAACTCAGGTCCTTCTGACTCCAGGGCCGACGATCTACTCACTGTGCCACCTAGCCGCCCCAAGAATACTTTTCTTAAACATTTATTCTTGACATGAATAAATAATTTTTTTAAAAGGCTTATACATGTGTTCCTGATAGTTTACTTTGGTTGGTATAGGATACTCGTTGGGGTGATAGAGACTCTGAGAGCACTTGGAGGAGAGGTCCCGAAGTAGAATCAGAATGGAGACGTCCACCAGAAAAGTAAGTGTGATTGAGGGAAATTGCATTGATTGTTAACTAGTCTTTTTTTTAAACAGTATTTGAAAATAATGACATGATTTTATTTTAGATGCCATATGGAGAAGTATGCATATAGTGATGACTTACCAGTTTGACAGTATGTTCAGTGCCTGCTGTCATCTTCCTAGTTGTTTCTGACATCTTGATAATTCTGAGGGTTTTTTTTTCTGTAATGAATGAATAGTAACCTAGGCATTGTTAACTTGGGCAGAATTAATAGTTATTCCTTAAAAAAAAAAGAAACAACAAACAACAATGCCTTAATGGTAAAAAAAAATGTTACTGTAACAAGTTTTATTTAAAGCAAACCAAGTAATCATATTTTTTTGTTGTTGTTGTTCAGTTGTTTCAGTCCTGTACAACTCTCCATGACCCCATTTGGGGTTTTCTTGGCAAAAATATTGGAGTAGTTTACCATTTCCTTTTCTAGTTCATTTTACAGATGAGGAAACTGAGGCAAACATGGTAAAGTGACTTGCCCAAGATCATACAGCTTGTAAGTTTTTGATGCTAGAGTTGAAATCAGGTCTTCCTGACTTCAGGCCCAGCATTCTATCCACTCGGCCATCTAGCTGCTATTTGATGAGAGGCCCCTTTTAATTTAAAGTTTTGCTGCCTTCATCTTGTTTTACAAATAAAATACTTAATTCACTAGCATTTTACTACCACATTGTGGTTCCAAATCTAAACTTAATGAACAAATTGAAACTGGGCCTTTGGAAATGTATTTATTTGGAAATAAGTGTGAAGTGTAACTTGCTTTCTGGAATGATCTTGTGCAGATGTCTTTGATCCAATATTTTGATTAATTCTGAAGAATTTTAACTTGTAATTTCACAGGGAGTGGCGTCGTGGAGAAGGTCGTGATGAGGAGAGGTCTCTTCGAAGAGATGAGGAGAGGTCTCTTCGAAGAGATGAGGACCGACCAAGACGTGCAGGAGATGATGAAGAAAGAGACTCTTTAAGAACAGATGAAGACCGAATTCCCCGACGTGGTGTGGATGATGATAGGCCCCTCAGACGTGGTGCTGATGAAGACAGATTCCCTCGTCGTGGGGCCGATGATGACCGACTTTGGCGAAATACAGATGATGATCGACCTCCCAGACGGGGTCTAGATGAAGACAGGGGAACATGGCGTTCTACAGATGATGATAGACCACCTAGGAGAGGACTAGATGATGACAGAGGAAATTGGCGAACATCTGATGATGACAGGGGTCCCAGGCGTGGAATTGATGATGATAGAGGACCGAGGCGTGGTGCTGATGAGGAAAAGCCATCTTGGAGAAACACAGATGATGATAGGGGTCCTAGGCGTGGCATGGATGATGATAGGGGTCCTAGGCGTGGCATGGATGATGATAGGGGACCTCGGAGAAACACAGATGATGATAGAATTTCCAGGCGTGGAGATGATGATAGGGGAACTTGGCGTAATCTGGATGATGATAGACTATCTAGACGTAGTGAAGATGACCGAATTCCCAGGCGTGGTGATGATTCAAGACCTGGTCTTTGGAGACCAGTTGGCAAACCAGGTAAAATGCAGTTCTGTTAATCACCTTGGTCTGATTGCTTCTTATCTGTTGGATGTTCTCTTGTTAATCATGATTTAAACAGTTAGAATGGCCATATTTTTAAATTCCTTCTCCGTCCTTTCATATGCCCATATTTATTGGGTATATCCTTTATGTGAAGCACTCTACTTGCTAGATTCTTTCTGTCTTCGAGTTATTTCTACTGTAACAAGAGAGACAATGAGCCTGTGAAATAATTTGAGAGAATCATAGCTCTAGAACTGGAAAAGAGCTTAAGAGGCCATCTCATTTACCCCCCTCCCTTTTAAAAAAAAGTGGGGGGGCAGCTAGGTGGCACAGTGAGTAGAGTGCCGGCCCTGGAGTCAAAAGGACCTGAGTTTGTGCCTCAGACACTTAACACACACAAACAAAACAACCTAGCCGTGTGACCTTGGGCAAGTTACTTAGCCACAATTGCCCTCCAAAAAGCAAAACAAACAAACAAAACTCCAAGTCCAAGAACTTAGTGATTTGCCCAAAGTCACGTAGATTGTAGAAGAATCCCATGATTTGAGACTATTTACTTTTAACCTGTAAGATTATAAATAATACAAGATTTTTTTCAGACTCAGGAAGTTAAAAAACTAACAGTAAGATTTAAATTTTGACTAAATGTATATTAAATGTTGACATAATACTCCCCAGTGAATTGTTGGGTTTGTTGAATTAAATTTTATAAATGTGCAAGCAAAAGACAAAGGAGCTCTACATCCTTAGTTAGAATCCCTAGTTGTAGGGGGGAAAAGTCCACTGGAGGTAGGGCAAGAGTAGGAGTATGTTGAAAAAAATCCCTCAGTTGAAAAATTACTGAAATGTTGGAAAAGATGGGAGCTGCTTGACGGGATCATGCATGGGGTTATATTCTGCTTTCATAACTCTTTTCACCAGAAGTTTTTAAACTTAGAGGTACATTCCCCACCCCCTTAAATTTGGGGGGGGGAGGGTAGAGGCTCATGCCTGTTAAAAAGAGTCCTATGCTTTATTTTATAAATTCTATATTTTATAAAAATTACATATTATATAAATATTGTATGGAATGTGCTTAAATTTTTCCAAGAGTGGTTATTCTGATTATGTGAATAATAATTTAAAAACAGCCAATAAATCCATGATTTAGGAGTTTTAAATTTTTTTTTTATCACTAAGCATTTTGAATTCAGTATTACTGCTCAATTAACAACAATGGGAATTATCAATTACCAGTTGTGGAATAAACTATTAGTAATACTATTAGTAAAACTATTAGAAATATATTTCATTTCATGTTTCTTTTTAAAATAGGTGGCTGGAGAGAGAGAGAGAAAGCAAGAGAGGAAAGCTGGGCTCCACCTAGAGAGTCTAGGCTATCAGAAGACCGTGAATGGGATAGAGACAAAGAAAGGGATAGAGACCAAGATCGTGAAGAAAATGATAAAGAACATGAAAGAGAGAGAGATGGAGATCGTGAAGATCGTTTCAGGCGATCTAGGTTTGACTGTCTGTACTGTTGTGAGGGTGGGAGGGTAGATTGCTCTATTTAAAATTCTGCTACATTTGGGGAGATGGGAAGACTTTTTTTAGCCTTAAGAGTGGTAGTGCTATGTTTTTGTTAATAATTTGTATTAGAAGATGGAAGCTTAATGTCGTATTTTTTCTGTTAGTGGAGATCGTTTTTATATTGCTATTTTCAAATATTGTTAACTGGAAAATTTTGTTTCCATGGTGTACTTTTGCCAGATCAGTGACTGAAATTTAAGAGTAATGTTACTTATTTTAAATGTGGGTAAAAATTGGCCTTTTGTATATGTTCTTAGTTATATGATCTTGAAAGAAGTCCAAAAACAAATTGGTTGGTTACCTTTTAATTTTTTAAATGTCAACAGAGATGAGGCTGGATGGAGAAGACCAGCTGAGGAAGCCTCAAGTTGGAGAGATTCAAATCGCCGTGATGAATGGGATAGAGATGACCGTCGTGGTCGTGACAGAGATGATCGAGGTGGGAGAGACTTAAGAGATCGACGAGACGATAGAGACAGAAGAGGGCCCCTAAGGAGTGAGCGTGAAGAAAGTAAGGACCTTTAATGTCGGGTCTGTGAACTTGGATAGGGGGAAATAATTGTGGGTTTTTGTGGTTTTTTTTTGTTTGTTTGTTTTTTTTTTGCACTAATCTCTAATTGAAATTTAGCAATTCTTTCTATGATTACCTTCTGAAATGAGATCCATGGGCAAAACCAGACCAGGGAAGGTCTGTAACACAAAAACAGTCAAGTACCTTAACTGGATTTCATTTAGCAGTTATTTGGTTGAGTTTCTACACAAATACCAAGTTACTGGCTATTTATTCATTGTTATAAACATGTTGTTGTTATTCAAATATTCATAGATTATAGTGAATTTAAATGAACATAACTAGCAAAAAGCATGTGTTTAGGAGAAAAGCAGTTCAGCTTACTTAACAAAAATGTGCTGAGAAGCAATTTAACCAACATAGATCCTTAGGTTGATAAGCAAAAATAGAGTTCACATTTTCCAATTAAATTCTCCTATCTGGGGGCAATAAAATACTCATTGCTTTGCCAGTTTGTATGATCTGGTAAATCACAAATATTTGTCAGTGGTTTCTGTTGGTTGGAAACTGGTTCAAAGACTTTGGGAATGTACTTTAAGTGATAGAGAAAGACCTTTCAGTTCTTCAGGAACAAGATGGTCCCTCGTCATAAAGGTTCACCTTTCTTGTATGTATACTCAAGGGTCTCGTGCACCAAGGACTGGGTGCAACGTTTTGTGTCTATTTTGCTTTTTGTTTTCAAGTACAACCTAATTATTTCTTTCATACAGACTAGATAGCAAACACAATATTTTGTTCACTGGTTAAAAAGGGCAAGTAGGGGGGATTCTCTTATGTTCTGAATAATTTTGTAGTTTTCTCTTTTGGAGTCCTGAGTGCCAAGGAAACAGTGTTTACCAACTATTTTTCTTGTGTATTTTAGCAAGCTCTTGGAGACGCACTGAGGAAAGGAAAGATGATCGAGTTGAAGATCGTGAGACTCCTCGTCGAATTCCTCCTCCTGCTCTTTCAAGAGACCGAGAAAGAGAAGGTGAAAAGGAGAGGGGGGGCTCATGGAGAACAGAAAAAGATAGAGAATCCCGAGAATCCCGAGAATCTCTTCGTCGAACCAAAAACGAGACTGACGAAGATGGATGGACCACTGTACGACGTTAAATCTCAAGAAAAACACAGTCTCAACTGGTGTTTTATCATAGGTTTGGTCACATTCAAGGATTATTATATTTGTGCTTAAACCATTCTAAATTGGATTTCTTTAACTAATGTTGTTTCACCATAACATGAAAAGCATGAACTTGTATTAATCCTATATAGATTGATCATGCATTGTATCTGCAGCAGGAAGTTGGAAAACTGAATGCCATTTTCTGAAATTTAAAGTGTTGCATTATTTCACTGATCATTTGTTTACAAGAAAAAATTTTTTAAAACCCACAAAATTTAAAATGTGAATCCTTCAGGTATTGAGTAGCACATATATCTCAGTATGAAACTGATCTCTTTTCTTTTCAATTTCAAAATATCTAGTCTTATTTTGGAATGAGGTAAGGTTCTGTCATAGAAAAATGTATTTGAATATCTTTAAAGCAGTGGTATCAAAAAAAACCCAACTGAAACAATTTTCATTTACACTAGAGCTGTTGTTGAAACATACCTCTTTAGGTATTTTGAGTCAAGGCTTTTTGAGGTATTTATTATCTGAATTTAGAAAAGGTTTTAGATTCACATTAAGTGCAGTAAACGTTATGAACATTGGATACAGTGGAATTGTCTGTAGGTTTTACTTGAACGCTGGTGGATTTGGAACAATTTGAAGTCATTGTTCTAATGAAATATGAGTACTGCTGATGTGTGAAACCAGAAAAATACAGCTTTTAAATGGAAAGCATTGGGTGAATCTAGTGCTGAGTTTTTTCTGTTGCCAATAGCAAACTGCTTTTCCATTAATGGAGAATTCATGCCTTTCAAGCATTTTAAATATGACAATATTTATAAATGTGTGGTTTTGGAGGAATTGTTTAAATTCTTTTCCTAATTTCTTTTGTCTTCAGGATAGATTCTTTCAGCAAGTACTTTGTAGTAATGACTGTGTTGACTTCAATTTTGAAGTGTAGTAGCCATGTTAATTATTAACTCTTTGGTCTTATTGAAGCCAACACAGTACTTGCTGCTGTGTTTTTTCTTCAATGATAAATAAAATACTTACAGAATTTGCTTGTCTTGATTTTAATCTCTATCATTGTACTGTATTCCAAAAGTGGTCCGTCTTGTGATTAATTTATGCTGCTTCAGTCACTTTTTCTTATTTTGGTTTCAAGGATTTTCTCATTGTCTTCAGTTTAATATCACTTGTTATTTTTCAGTGTTTCAGATTTCAGCATTGTAGAAAACGAACCAAAATTACAAAGAAAAGCTAATGAAACTTGTCCTCTTTCTCTTCATAATTACATGGAAAGTTGCTTAGTTTTCAGTTTTATGACTTCTGCTGTGATTTTGTCCTTCCTATACCTTATAATGCCAGCTATGGGTTTATTTTTGTTTTCAGGGAAAACTAAAAACATCCCTATTAATCGTTTAGATTTCCACCTTGATGTTATGAACAAATTATTTTTTAAGAGCTATTGTAATATAGACCTAAGACCAGAAGGGGGAGTATTACCACTTTAGAAACAGGAAAGTGAAAGCAGTTGTCAGATTTATACATTTTGTTTTAGTCAGTGATGGAAAGAAACACTTGAAAAAATTGGTTGCCCTCATATCTAATTATTTAATGTGTAGAATCTTTACCAAATACTGTCTCAATTTCTACAGCTGAGAAAGGTATGTGACATACACTCGATCTGTTATTTTGTATTTGGACTAGTACCCTGGAAATTTTATCCTTAATTCTTTTAAGAGCTCCTGAAGCTTTGTTTATATGCTTTATGAGTTAAATTAGCTTAAACTAAAAACCATGTGACTACACAGCCCCTAGCTTTGAAGTTATTTCACATAAAAAAGAATTGCCAATGGTGGTAATTGGAAAGAATTGCAAAAAGTGGTAAAGTTGAGACAGAAATCATCCTTGAATAGCCATGCAACCAAAACAGTACACAGCTTAGTCTCACTCAGTTTTGGGTCTGAGGAAAAAGAAAATTCCTTCCCTTCTAAATGGTGCAGTGTGTCCTGTTGGCAAAAGAGGAAACCAACCATACCTCATCAGTCCATAGTCTACCTACCTCTCCTTTTCAAAGATCTCATTCCCTCATAATGGTTCAGTCAGATTACTTTTAGCTCAATTCACGTGTGAAAAACTAGTATAATCTTCCCACAAATATTCCCATTTTTTAAGAGAAAATGCTTTTCCATCCTAATAAAGTGATGTGTCGATACTTTGAGGAGCACCTAACCTAGGGTTACCTGTAGGGTCAGTCCTGTAAGCTGCCTACTTTTCATAGCTTTTCTTTGAAACCCCTCAATTTCTTCTGAAGCCTTAGAGCTTTCACAGTGGTTCTCGATGTGACAGGATCTTTTTAAAGTTGGTACTTAGTCATTTAATAAAGAGCTTATTGATTAAAAAGTACACATTCTTCCAATACACCATCATTGGAAGGTCACAACTCCTTAGGTGCTGGCAAGTATCCCCATCTAACAGATAAGAAAATGAGGCTCAGAGAGGGTTATGACTTGTTCATAGTAACTTAACATATCAGATTTCATGCTAACCCTAATTCTCTATGCAAGTTACGTTAACTTCTGCTACTACACCATGCTCACAGTCCCCCTCAACAAGTGCCACAGCTGAAATGTCAAAGGGTACTTTTGAAATGAGGATTTTTTTTTAAAGAATTAGGCAACATGCCAATACCAATCTCCCTTCTGATCTTGATTGACCTTCAATAGATTACTAGCAGAAGCAAGAATTCCATTGTTATTTGTCTTTAAAGCAGTTGCAAATTTAAATTACACTTAATTCATGGTCTGAGTTAACTATACGTTTAGATTTACTTTTCTGTGGTTGGAGTGTCTTGCCTATAACCATTTACTTGTAAACACTAAAACAGTGAAATACCCAGGCATAGTGTAACCTTGGTGGGAGTCTGGAGACCACAGCCCTAGTCTTGATCAACCATAAATTAGCTAAGTGATATTTGAAGAAGATAGACCCTATATGGGCCTGTTAAGCTGCTAAAATGAGTGGACTGGATTAATAACTTAGGTCTTTTCCCACTGTTTATTTAATACTCAGATAATTTATCCAACTAGTAATTCTGTTCCTGCCTCCAATTATGTCAGGAAAAACACTGCACTTGTTTGTTGAGGAAAAAAATAAGATTTAAACAAGACCATTATCAGAGGAAATGTCAGCATCCTTTTCTGGAAGACTGAGGACATTTTATCAGGTAGAAGAGAAAATAACTCAGGCTGAGAAAAATGTTAGTACCTCAAATAGAAGTAGGTCCTTTATTAACAGCATTAATATGACCACTATTAAATCTATAGACTGCTGTTTTCCAGCCTCCCTAGCAGTAAAACTGAAACTTTCAAGCACTTAGAAATGAGCCCTAAGAGTGTTATCAGACTCCCTATTTTTAAAAGATTGCTTTTGAGTCATTACCAGCTTTGGTTCAAGATCAGGCTTTTAAGTTAGAGTCTGACTTTGGTGGGGGGAGGTGGAGTACTTAGGGTCTGACAAGAATTTTTAACAAAAACAATGCTAACAAAGCCAATTGCTTTCCTAGTAAAAGTTTAACTAGACAACTGAAAAATTGCACTTGAGCCTTTGCTTTTTTTTAAACCATGGTATTTAGAAACCACTGTCAAACAAAAAAGCAAAATTTTGAAAAACAAGCAATTTGGGCTCAAAAACTTGTATTTCTTTAAGAATCCATGTCTTTTTAAAGGATGGGGGGGGGGGAGTGTATGTGTTATAGTTTAGAGGGCACTTGTAGTGGCCAGATTACTTTTTAGTTTCTGTGTAAAAGTAATTACCAACAGCAAAGACAATTCCAGTAACAAAGATTTGACAAATTATCTGAATTAGTATTGTCTAAATCACTGAAATTGATGACATCATTCTATTTAACCAACTTTTGCCTGTTTTAAGTTAAGTGGCTGTGAATGCAGGTGCAGAATATATACCTACTGATTAAAGTGATGAAACGAGCAACTACTCTGCTCTGTTCATCACCAGAAGCCTCAAAGTGCTCATTTCCCTTGGATTAAATAATTGATGGTGTTCACACAGTAACACGTTTCTATCTTTCAGATTACAGCTCATCTCGCCTATTTTTTTTCCTGAAGCCCCTTGTCTTTCTGCTACTGTTATGTAAGAACTAACATAGAAACACCACTAAGTGTAGCTCTTAACATCAAAAGGCAAGAAAGGCACAGGTTGGGGGGAAAATGAACAGATGTGAAATGATACAGCCTAAAAAGCCATACTTTTAAAGGGATGAAGAATTGATTTTGAGGTAGGCAACTGCATTATACTATCAGCTCCTCCCTTTTAAAGAAAGATAACATTAGGTGTGAGGTAGTCCTATCTCCCTTCTAAGGCTGCTGCTAGTCATAGTGCTAACATGAGAAAAGCTCCAACAGTCACAAAGAGGATAGATACAAGTTGAAGGTAGGGTCTGCACTTCTTGCTTCTAGTAATCTCATCCACAAGCCCTAAATGTTTCCAGGCCTATCTTAAGACAAAGGTTTCCCCTGTTAAAATCTTTGGGAGCAAACTGGACAGTGTCTTACATCACTGTTGAGTAGGCAGAGAGGCAGGGCCATATATAACCTGCCAACAAAACCACCCGTTTACCTCCTCCCTTCCTCCCAAGTTCCAGAAAGATGTAAGGAAAAAAAGAGTCCAGGGAAGAAAGGTCTGAGCAAGAATAATAAATTCATATACTATTACTGTATAAACACACAACCAAGTTTTAAACAGCACCATTTCCAAGTGTATACACAATATGATATGCAACTTGGCACAGTTTCTAGGGTAAGAGGAAAAAAAGCTAGTTTCTAATTTGGCAATAGACGATCTGATATATAACAATAAACTGTCTTTAGCTTAAGTGCAATTCAGTTTGTGTACTTTACCTCTCCAGCTACAGTGTAAATAAGCAATCTCGAGTCAATACTCAAATTAATATTAGAAAGTAAACCATCACTTCCCATCACAAAACACTGTTGTCAGATTCTTGCTTTAGCTGGAATTAAAGTAACAGAAAGAGGAATGTCAAGAAACATTATTTGCCAAGGATAGGTAACCTTAGTCCCTTTGGGAGAACAATGCACTCCCTAGTAAACACCATGAAGTAGTCTTCATTTTGTGGACACACCATAAAACCTACAATTCCTTTAGCCCAGTTTAGAGGCTTTTAAAAAATATGTGACTTAAAGTGCCTCCAATAATTTGATTCATAAAAGTAAAACATCCAAGATTAAACAGAATATTTCATACTGATATGTCCATCTAAAATTAGATAATTGTATACAGTAAACAAATAACAGTGCATCTAAGCTGTGATATAACTGAATCAGGAATTCAGCACCCAGACACAAATGAGCTCTAGGTGTGTACAAACTAGACTTTTAAGTTCTACATAAACCAGTTCCTTACATTCTATTCTCCATCGGCGCCCCATATATGTGTACATAAATATGTATGTTATGTATATACACATATACACACAGAAAAGCAACACGCCCAGACGTAAAACAAAAACAACATCCAAAGTTTAAATCGCCAACGACCGTTCGTTCCACTTCTCCGGTTTCCTTCCTCGGAAGCCAACAGGAAGAGGTGGGCGAAGAGAACAATTTCCGAACACAATCCTTCAGCGGATCTTCTTGCCCAAGACGTTCCTGGCATTTTTGATTTGTTTGGTGGCGTGCGCCTGCATTTTGGAAAGGGGACAGTATTTGATGGTGTGGGCATTGTCCCCGCTGGCCCCGCACAGGGGGCACGTGTACCTCCGCAGCACCGGGCACAGCACGCGCCCGTCGGGTCCCTTCAGGATGTGGGTCGTGTAGAGCGCCACGGCCTCCTTGTTGTTCCTGCAGAACACACAGACCTGCAGGTCGGGCTTCAGCAGCCGCCCCCCCGGCTTCGGCCCGCTCTGCAGCCGGGGCTCGGCCGCCCCTCCCCACGCCGGAGCCCGCTCCCTCTCCAGGGGCTCTGGGGCGCAATCGAAGAGAACCGCGGTGGCGGCGGCCGGCCCGGCGCCGCCCGAGAAGGGGCTGAAGTCGGCGAAGCGCTCCTCCAGCAGGCCGTCGGCGGGGTGGCCTGCGCACAGCTCCAGGTCCCGCAGATCCAGGGCGCTGCCGAAATACGGGGTCGTGGCCGCCTCCTCGTCGTCCTCGTCGTCGTCGTCGGGCGGCCCCAGCGCCGCCGTCGCCACCACCATCCCTCCGGCGGCCCCGGCATGGGGCGAGCAGCAGGACGATGACGACGACGAGGATGGGGAGGCGGGGTCCCCGCCGAAGCCCTTCTCTTCGCCCACCGCCTTGGTGATGAGCGTGGCGAGCCCCAGGTAGTCGTTCCACGAGTTGAAGGCGCTCCCGGCTCCGTGGGGATGGTGGCTCTTAGCAGTCACGTAGCGAGCGCTCTGCAAAAAAGCCATGGGCGGGGGGTGCTGGCGCTGGTGGGGGTGATGGTGCGGCGGCGGGAGCTTGCTGGCCACAGCCTGGAAAGCCTCCATCGGGGACTGCGCGCACTTCTCCCCACGCAGCCCGCTTTCTCAGCCCCGGAGCGGGGCAGAGGGGGCCAAGCCGAGCCAGAGAAGGGGGTGGGGCCGGTTCGGCAGATTTTATCGCCCACCCACCATCCCCCTTCTTCTTCCTCCTCCTCCTCCTCCTCGATGTCGTCGTCGTCCCTTCCCCGCCCCCTTCGCGTTCCCCCGCCCCAAACAAGTTCGCCAGCGCCCCCGGGGCTGCTCCCGCTCGCTTTTTTGCAGCTGGGGCTCCAGGGCGGCTGCGAGGAGGCGGACCGAGCGCCCGGGGAGGGGGGGGGAGGGTCGCCTTGGCTCTCCTCCCGCCGCACAGCCTCCACGCCCCACGTGCAGCCGCGGCCGCCCAGCTCTGGGGCAGCTGTGGGGATGGTTTCATTCTAGGGACGCGGGTGGGGGTGGGGGTGGGGAGGCCCAGCCCGGGGCCGGCGCTAATTGGCTGGAAGCCAGAACTCCCCCCACGCCGGGGCCGCCGCTCCGGACGCGGATTGGTAGACGCCGTGGAAGGGGCTGTTCTGTCTCCGCAGATGCATGGGAGAAGGAGGGGCGGGGGGAAGGGAGGGTGCGGAGGAGAAGGAGGGAAAAGGTGGTGGGCGGCGCAGCGGATTCGAATCCCGCCTTGGCCCCGGCGCTGGGCTCCGGGCTTCGGGTTCCGGGAGCAGGTGAAGAGGCCTTGCGTCTTTCCTAGCCCCGGGAGCTGGTTCTTGCGCTGGCCAGAGCTAGCCAGGATTCACGTCCGCCTCTAAGCAGGGGCCTATTTCCTCGCGCGCGCGGACACAGGCACACACACACCTGCCAATTTGAGCTCATTCCTAGCAGGCTTGGGTGGGGTGGGGGAAGGAGACAGGCGGATGCGCGTTTTCATCGAGGTTGAGGAAGAGCTCGGACTCAGAAGGAAATAGGAAAAGTAATTCCTTAGCGAATGGGATAGCGGACAGGTATCTCGGTGCTGACGAAATGGGAGGCTCTGGAATTACTCAGTATTATCGGTTGGCTCCCAGTGAAATGGCTCCGCCAGCCCCGGGAGTCAGCGCCCTGCAGGCAGCTTGCTAGTGGTCCTTAGATAATCCTCCCACATCCTCCCAGCCGCTGCTCGTCCCTGGAGCCCTGGAGTGGCTGCAAGGGGTCCAGAGGAAGGACTGGAATCAGAATCCAAGCGTTCCATCTCTAGGACATAGTGATTAAACCGGGCCAGCTTGGGGACAGTGGGAAAAGCCCCAGGTTCTGTGCAGTCAGATGCCCTTGCTTGCAGATCATGCATCTGCTTGGCTTTTTTCTGCCCTTCTTTCGTTTCTCTGATCCTCCCTTTTCTCATCTTGTAAAACACAGCCATTTAGGCTGAGGTCTGCTTCGAATTCTGCGATGAATTAGTCCATTCCTCTTATTTGCAGACAGCTTGGAACATGTCTTTCCTGACCAGTGCTTTTTCACCTACAAGGTCAGGACATACTTCATAGCATTTCTGACAGTTTAGCCAGTCAGCTGAGCATACATCTTTCACCATTTTACTTTCTCTACACTAAGATAAAAAGATGAAGTTATTGATAAGCCTGAGAGAATTAGAACTTTATTTGCCAAAGTGTTTCATTTTTTAAAGTTTATATCGGAATTCATTTAAAAGTTATTCTCTTATTATTTTAAAAGAGGAATAATTCCCACATTCTCTGTCATAATTCCCCTCCCCTTCCCCCCAAAGAAATTAAAATAAACCAAACCTGGGGCAGAGTTGAGCAGAGATGGAGAGTTGCTGGCACTGAATTCTGTGACCTCTCTACCAGAATGCTAACACCTAAAGTGGTATTGAAGATTGTTATTTATAGCTAGAAGATTCCATTCTGTTCACCAGTAGTGTAGTCTGAATGCATTCAAAGGTTTGAACTATGTTCCTTTTCTCTCTGAGAGCAACCATATCTGGGGGAAAAACTTTAAACAAAGTTTTTTTTTTTTTTTAAAGCCAGTTCCAATTTCTGATCTATCTACTGGATTGATCCATCAACCTATAGAATACTGTGGTTCTTAAGAACAAACTAACAGAATCCCTCCACTTTGATTTCCTAGGTTTTTCAGACTGAAAAGTTGCTAAGTTGCTAAGTTGGACAAACAAGCAAACAAGTTGCATTAATAAAGGAAGTAGTGTGTGGTAGGGAAAAGAGCCCTGAACTGAGAGTCAGGAAACTAACCAAGCAGTGTCTATCACTAAATAGCTATGTGATCTTGGAAGAGTTATGCCAGCTCCTGTGTAAACTGAGGGAGCTGAACTCTCAGGTCCTTCCCAGCGCTAGTGTTCCAGGATTCTGTGATTGTTACCTGAGAACTGGTTTAACAGACTGGCAGCCTTAGCAATTATGTTACAAAGTGAGTGATTGGCAATAGGTTATTCAAGAATGCCAACAGTATGTATGTATGTAGCCTGTATTTTCAGTCCCATTCTGGGTTAAGCAGCCCAATTGTGGCTGATAATTTTTAACATTTGAAAACCAAAAATGTCTGCCTGAGTCATAAACTTAAACTTTTATTTAATAAACATTTATTATTCTTGTCTTAATGAATAATTATCATCTCTAGGTGCCCTCCATAACTTTCACTTAAGTGCTGGACTTAACCTTATTAAGATCTCAGGTTGGCCCTGGCCTGGCTTTTATTCCACCATCCTAGAGTTTAGACTTAAATAAACTGAAATAGCAGGGTGTTTTAATTTACTCTGAGAGTCTGTCTCATGCTGACAAAGGGCAGAAAGATTTAGATCCTGATGCAGCATTTATCTCTGAAGCTATAGGGTTTCACTGTTTCCTTTTTTTTAAGGGAGCATTACTAAGCTAACCTTAGACATTTGGATTGTAAGCAGCCACACGGAAATCTATGGAATGGTAGGTGAGTGAAGGAGTTTGTACTTTTATCCTTCCACCTCTACATCAGGCCTGGATTTATTTCAAGGAGCCATCCCCCTCCCCACTCCATCCCCTAGCCAGTGCAATTTCCTCTCCTGGCAACAGAACTGACCGGTGAGTGGCAATTCATCAGACCTCTGGCGTCTTGAGGCTCTTCAAAAACATGAGGTCAACCCTTGAGAATGAGGAAGCTTGGCCTGTGTCCAGAGAGCAATGGTGATGCTGTTTGTCAGGGTATGTGCTCCAATTGTCCCCAGGGCAGCAAAGTTGTTTGCTATTTCTGTGGATTATCTAGGGTTGCTGAAAGTAACTTGGTGCTAATTGCAGTAGTACCTGGGATAGCAATTATCTTTATGGGACACAAGATTTTTATCAAGTTTAGGTGTAAGTTTTTTGTGTTTTTTTCACCAGCATTTTAGTTCTACCTATTAAACACACACCCACAGCACAAATTCTACGTTCTGTGCTGTTAAACAAATGCATGAATACTTGTTGAATGAATTAAGCCAAAAATTAAAAAGGGGCTCCCTCTTTATGCTGATCTGAACCTTCTTTACAATTTACAATTTACAGTCTCAGAAGCCTACCTACAGCACCTAGAGATTAAGGGATTTGATCAGGATCACATAGATAGTAGGGGACATAGGTCCGTCTTCCTGATTCCAAGGCCAACTCTTTAGCCACATAGCAAACCCTCATGAATTCTTGTTGAATTGAATTGAATCGAATTAAAAGGTACCAAACTGTGGAAAGCCTTGACTATCAGGCTACTTTATTTCATAGGATTTTGAGTCAAAGGAGTGAAATAGTAAGAACATAAAGAATGGTAAGGTCCATAATGAAACCCTGCATCAGCCAGTAAGTCAGTCAAACAGTCAGCCAGCATAATTAAGCACTTAGTTTGTGCTGGGCATTGTGCTAAGTGTTGTGGATACAAAGAAAAGTAAAAACCACTATTCATCTGCAAACCCTTGCACCAGCCCAGCTAGTTCATGAATGAAATTTAAAATTTAAATGAAATTTAGAACAAGAGACAAAAATGGGACTATGGACTGGTTGGAAAGCTATTATCTGAATCATACCCTAATACTTTGAAGAAGAAAAAAATTACCTCTTTTCTTGTTAGTTAATTTCATAATTGGAACCTTTTCCCATAACCCATCCAATTGAATTATGTGCATTTTTTGCAAAATAATTTTTATGGATGTTTTCTGATTCTTACATCACATAGTATCACATGTATCCCCCCCTTTCCCTTCCCTTAGAACCTTCCCATATGACAAATAGTATTGTTTTTTTTAAACAGGAGAAATAAAATTCAACATAACAATGTATTGAGAAAGTTTGAAAACATACACAATACATAACTCCTGTGGACCTCTAACTTCCACCAGAGGGAAGGTTGGGGATGTCTTCTCAAAACTCTTTATTCAAACACTGTTTAATCTTTGAATTATATACATTTTAAATATCTTTCACCTGTCATTCAATCATTCATTCAACAAGTAAATATTGGAAAAATGGAAGAGAAGTATTTATTAAACTACTACTGTAGGCCTGGTCTATTGATTAGTTTTGAGGGAAGATACAAAGAATCATAAAAGGCTTTATGTAGTGAGTATTCATGTAGATGGTAGGGACAGTGATGATGCCCTTCAGATAGGAAGTCCAGGACTTGGGGAAGGCATCCTGGAAGAGGGAGGATTTCAGCTTGACTCAAGAAGGAAGAAAGGAAGGAGGATTTGGATAGGTTACAGGGGAGGTAAGTTACAGTCTAAGCATGGAAACCTCCTGAGTAAAGGCTTAGTGTTCAGTCAGTCAATAAACATGTATTAAGTGACTATTACTATGCTAACACTGAGTGTTCAGGATGTTGGGGGGATGGGGGACAGAGAAGAGCCCATCCTAACCATAGTTACAATTAGGGCTCAGAGGGAAATGAATTTGGAGAGGCCACAATGTGAGGGTTCTGAATACCTTCTAGTTATCCACATTTGTTTTCTAAAAGTAGGCGTGAATAAATGTTCTTCCTAAATGAGGTTTTCATAAAGATTGAATGGCACTAAAATGATAGTTATATTGATTTTCTATTAGCTGATGCCTTTGAGACAGCTGATTTAATGATAGTTCACTGACACTTTCAAGACAATTTAAAATTCTTTTAAAAATCATCCCTTTCCCTTGTCTAAATTATATTCACATTTATTTAACTGTTTCCGCTGCGTACATAGATAGCCCCCATACCAGCTAATGTCCATTTTTTTTTTGTTAGTGGATTAGTCTTTGTCCTGGCACAGATGCTTTTTTCTCCACCAAATTAGTTATTGTAATGATGGCTATTACCCTAATAATGGGCAATTTTCCAATCTCAGTGGTGTTATCTGAATTCTAACAAAGCAAAAAATAGTGCTTACCCATACTCTTTAGAGACCAAGGCTAATAGGCTGAATTTTCTAGGCACTTTTTTGTAAGGCCTAGTTAAATACCACCCACAAGATTATCAGTAATAAAATTAAAATGTCTATATAAGTATAAGTCTAATAATTTGATGATATTTGATGGACATTATCCAGTTACTAGAAAACGACTGTGAGCTATGTATGTTGATGTGTTGTGCCCAGATTCAGTTCCTCCCCAAGTATAACCTGGTCAGAATGACTAGATATCATGAGGCAGTACAGATTAAGGAAAAGCATGTTGAACTAGAAGATGTAGGTTTTTATCCTGCCTTTACTACTGACTAGCTATGTGACCTTGAGCAGTAATAAGCTCTGGGATCATGGGTTTCCTCATTTATGAAATAATGTTGATACTACCAGCACTACCTAAGTCATAAGTTTATAGTTAACGCAAATAAGAGAATAAACATAAAATATTTTCAAACCATAACATGTTACATAAACATAAGCTGCTATTAATCTAACCAGTGCAGGTAATTGGCTCATAGTTGGTAAAGTCTCCCTTGCCTAGAGCTAAAATTGGTTGAAATCCTAGACTAAAAAATAGGAAATTTCAGTTCTAGTCTGTGCTCTGCCTCTAAATAGCTGTGTGTCTTTAGGCAAATCACTTTTCTTTGAACCTCAGTTTTTTACTCTGTAGAGTTCAGAGATGATGATCTAAATTCCTTACCCTGACAGTCTGCTATTTGATTATTATTATTATTTTTAACCTTTAGTTCCTGTTAAGGTATACAGGACATGAAATACCTCTGGCCTCACTCAACATCTATGTAACCTTTGCTTCCTTCTTCCTTCCCTCTTTCCCTCCTTCCCCTCCTTCCTTCCTGTGTCTCTCCCTTCCTTCTTCCCTTCTTCCCTCCCTCCCTCTCTGCCTGTCTTTCTTCCATTCCTTTCTCTCTCTTCCTTGCTCCTTTCCCTCTTCCATACTTTCCTTCATCCTTCCTTCCCTCCCTCCCTCCTTTCCTTCCCTCCTTCCTTACATTGAACAAGATGCTAGAGAGTAGGTACAGTGTTGAAGAACTGAATCAGTTGAAATTTCCAGAAGTTCATGAAAGAAGAAATTCAAGGATGGAGCCACAAATACCTATTCATAAATTCCCATACAAGAAAGAGGAACTAAATCTAATGGATGGAGGCTAATTTGACCTCATAGTGTCACTGAGCATTGGTAGAATGAGATCCATGACTGGACTTTGTATGAGTATCTATATCATATCTAGGAAATTTTGCACCTGGGGGAAGTATTGAAAACAGCTCCCAGGGGAATGGACATAGAAGGATCTCTAAACTGGGGAGGGGTGGCAGACACTTTCCCATAGAAGGAAACGGAGACCCCAAGAAACTTGCTCTCATGGGCAGAGATTTCAGGGACATGGAAGCCAACCTCTGGGGAAATTCCTGTCTCTTACACCCCCCACCCCCACCTTCCAACTAGTCATGGAGTAGCTTTCTATTTTTACTAGCAGTTCTTCATAACCAGGTGTTAATTTTAGTTGTTTCTTACTACTTGGTGTCTAAAAAGCCTCTGTATTGGGAGTTTGAGTGAGCGAGGGGTAAGATGGTAACCTTATCAAACATGATGCTTTTGAGAGGATGCTGAAAGAAGGTTCAAAGCCTTGTATGCTAGAGCTGGAAGGAGCTTTAGGGATCATCTATTCCAACTAGGTCTTCAGACTCGTTACCTAGCCCAGCTGAACAGGGAAGGAGACTTCCTCAGGCCTTTCAGATATGTCCTGGTTCCAAGATCAACTCACTGTCCCCTTCTCCAATTGACAGAAAATTTTGAGTAGCTGAGAGTAATTTTTTTTAAATTTATATACATTATTTTATTTTTTGCTCTTTTTTTGGAGGGGGGGGAGGCAGGGCAATTGGGGTTAAGTGATTTGCCCAAGGTCATACTGCTAGTAAGTGTTAAGTGTCTGAGGCCAGATTTGAATTCAGGTCCTCCTGACTCCAGGGCCAGTGCTCTATTCACTGTGCCTCCTAGCCATCCCAAGAGTAGAATTGAGAAGGAAAATAAAGGTTTTCCTCTCCTACCTTGATTGAGAGGTTGACTTCCTTTATTCTTTTTCTTTCTTCCTTCCTTCCTTCCTTCCTTTCTTTCTTTCTTTCTTTCTTTCTTTCTTTCTTTCTTTCTTTCGGATGGGGGGAGGCAGGGAAATTGGGGTTAAGTGTCTTGCCCAAGGTCCTGGGTCTAGTAACTGTTAAGTGTCTGAAACCATATTTGAACTCTGGTCCTACTGACTCCAGGACTGGTATTCTATCCACTGTACCACCTAGCCACCCCTCCTTTATATTTTCTTGAAAAATGCTATCTAGGCTTTCTTTTAATTATGGCTTTCTGGCAGTTCAATAATTCTGATGTTGTCTATCTTAGATTTATTTTTGATGTCAGTTGTTTTTCCCATGAGGTAACTTCCTTTATTCTTTAACCTACTTGAAGTACCTTGCTGCTGGCCCTCTCCCAAGTAAACCTTACTGAGAGGCTGGACCAGGAGAAACATTTCCCCCGGTCTAGGGGCAATCAGGTTCATGTCCCTGAAGGGTCTGGGCCCTGTAGTGCCCTTTCTTGGCACTCAGGGTAGCCTGTCATACTTTCACCTCTGTTTTCCTGTCCACCCTCAACTCCATGGTGTGTGTGTGGGGGGGGGGTGAGGAGGGGACATTGGACACTTTCTTCTTTTTCTGTCCTCAGCCATTTGAAGTATACTCTTAGCCACAGGAGATGGGTATTCTCTGGACTACTTAGCACTTTTGGCAGCTTCCTGGGGCAAAATATGCTTGAGGTGGGCCATGATGAGTCACTGTTGTGGGACCTGCTATCTGGGCAAGGGCTCCCCTCCCACCAGAGGTCAGTCCCATTAGTTAGTGGTCGCTTAACACCTTTTTCAGATAAATCAGGTGTCTTCTCTTATTCTCACCATGCTGTCACCAATTCGGACCCATCACTAATCTACCTTGTTGCTAGGCTTAGTTTTACCTGTTTCCTCAGAGGAATACAAATGGTATTAGTGGTCTTTCAAACTCTACCCCTACCCACAAGAGGAAAAAACAAAACAAGAAACAAAGCATTCCCAACCATAGGAAAATCCCCATCTTGCAGCAAAGCCCTTGTCTTCCCTGCCTTGATTATGGCTATAATGGATATAACTTATTCATAAGAAAAAGGTCCCTTCCAAAAGTTTTGTGGTTCTGTAATAAATAAAGGGTGTTTG
The DNA here is from genome assembly GCA_011680675.1 of Gymnobelideus leadbeateri. NCBI lineage: Eukaryota > Metazoa > Chordata > Mammalia > Diprotodontia > Petauridae > Gymnobelideus > Gymnobelideus leadbeateri. The sequence continues at coordinate 114,132 of WOXC01010100.1, read as the reverse complement.
TGTGTGTGTGTGTGTGTGTGTGTGTGTGTGTGAAGTATAATGCAATGTAGTGGAAAGAGAGCATTATATAAAGATATAATCATGTGAGAAAATCCAGGAATGAGAGGGGGTTTCATGGTGAAGAGCATTTGGGTCAAGATCAATGGAGGGGGAAAAATAAGTGATTTTTGTGATTAAACTACAACTGATCCACCTGGATAGAAAGAACTAGAGGAGAAGTTTGGGGAAAAGATCACAAGGCTGGCCAAGGGACATGACAGAATAGTGGTGGGGGTCTTCAGGTGCCTACCTGAAAATGTAGCTTGGAGCTCTCCTTCTGCCAAAAGCAAAATACCTAATGCTATTTTGATTTGTCCTGATGATCATTTCATCCTTCAAAGTGTGGAGGAACCAAGAGAAATGGAGAAAGCTCAGCTAGAGTTACCCCCTACATGGGGCCTTTTCTGATCCCTCTAGAAGCCACTGCATTTCCCACCACCCTTTGCCAATGAAACTACCTTTCATTTACTTTTGTATCTAGTTTATATATATACATATATATATAATATATATGTATATATATATATATACACATATATGTGTGTATATATACTTATATATTATATATATATATATATATATATATTTACATGTTGATTTCCCCAATGAATGGAAATCCTTGAAGGCAGAGGAGCCCAGTTTGTCTTTTTTTACCTATTCCTAGCACAATTCCTGACTCATGGTAGGCACATAATGAATGCTTATGGATTGATGATTTTGGATCTGATTCTTCCCAACAAGGAGAAGCTTGTTGCTGGAATGAAGATGTTGGGAGCCCTGGGGTCAAGAGACCCTGCTTTCTTTTAGGGTTTAGGTTAAACAAAGAAAGAAAATCTGGACATAAATTCCAGATTTGGGAAAAGCATGTTTCATGGGGATCAAAGAAAGGATGGGTAAGATCCCATCAATTAGAATTCTACTTGGGCAGTCATCCCAGGAGAGATAGGGATGAAATTCTGAAGACACAAAGAGAAATAATTCCAATGAAAAAGGAGGCAGATCATCTGAGGAGACTGTTGTGGCTGCACAGAGAACCCATTAATGGATTTAGATTTTTAAACAATAAGGTATGGAAGATGGAAGTAAGGACAGATAACCAGATGAATAAAGAATGGTAGACTTCGGCAAGAATAGCATTCAGAGCACTAAAGTTCCAAATAAGGTAAGGCTAAGAAGGAAAGCTAAGGAAAACAAAAAGAACTTTTAAAATTATATTGAGGAAAAGATGAGGATCAGAGAAGGGATAGGATGTCTCCTCAGAGTGAAGTTGAGTATGATAACTGATAACTGAGAGGAGGCAGAGCTGCTAAGTTCTTCTTTTCACTCTATTTTCTTTGCCAACGAGAATAGCAATTGTATTGTATGTCTTTGGTTTCCAAATGACCTTTGGACTAGAAAAGAACATAACAAAAATGTCTAGTAGGAAGTTGATACCCAAGATAAGTAAGGAGATAGTAAGAGAACACCCAGCTGCCCTTGATGAATTCAAGTCATCTGGCCCAGATGAACTACAGCTTGACTTACTGAAAGACTGTTGTAAAGAAGAAAGAAATGGGATGGAATCTTCAAACTCTGGATCGCCGAGTTGATTTTGATTCTTAGAAAAATTGTAGAACCTACTTAGAAAGGTGGATAATGAATGTCCAGAAAAGGAAATGGTAATCCCAAAGTGCTAGCATAAGTTTGTCCAGATCAGGTTGTGACAAACTAAACTTATTCCTTTTGTCATAGGGTTACCAAGCTGCACGATATAGGTAGAATTTACCTAGACTTTAGCAGATTATTTAATGTATGCTCATGCTATTCCTGAGCACAAGTTGGAGAGATGGGAACGAGATGATAGTACAACTAGATATATTTGGAACTGGTTGAACTGATGCACTAAATGACTATTTACTAATGAATCAGTATGTCTTAGTCTCTAGTGTGGTTGGCTTGGTACTATCCATTTTCATGGGAGGTATCCTTATGAAATTTACAGTTGGTACAAAGCTGGTAGGGATAACTAACAAGGATGACTAACTCAGTATCAAATCTAATAAAATGAAATCTAATCCCCCTCCAAAACCTCCCAAAACATCCTTGGGTTTTTTTTTTTCTAGACCAGAATCTTAATATGAGTCATCAATGTTATTTGGCAATAAAAGAAGCTAATTTTATTTTGGGCATTGTTAAGAGACAAAGCTCTCAAGAGAAGTGATGGTCTCTCTCTACTCTGAACACACTGGAATATTGTGTCCAGTTCTGGGAGCCGCATTTTATTAAGGGGCTGATAATCTGGAGAGTGTCTAGAAGAGGAGGAACACAGAACAGTGAAAGATCTTTAGGTCATGCCATATGAAAACTGGTAATATTTAGCCTAGAAAAGAAAAGATTGGAAGAAGGTGGAGAGGTGGAGAAGCATGATTTCTCTTTTAAAGTACTTGAAAGACTGTCTAATGGAAGAGGATTTGTTTTGTTGTCTGTGACCTTGAGGGAAGAATTAAGAGCAATAAGTGGAAATTGGAAACAGGAAAATTTAGGTTTGAGGTAAGACAAAACAATTCCTCCAGTGGAGTGGCTGGTGAGGAAGTGAATTTTCTCTCTCAAAGATATCTTCTAGCTAAATCTGGATACCTTATGGTGTTGATTTCTTTTTCCAGTTTGAATTGGACAGACAGCAACTGAGATTCCTTCCAACTTTGAAATTTTGTGATCCTATAAATAAAATAGGTCTCTGCTGCTCTCAAGCAGCTTACAGTCTAAAGATAAACAGGGCTTATCATTGATTCCTCTAGTATTTACACCCTTTCCCCACTCCCCATTCTCCTTTGGTTACCTGGTGCCTTCTTTTTTCTCTCACAGTATCTACCCTTCACAAAACAACAAAACCAACTCAACAATGAAAATGTACAGATGTGATATTCTGATTTGTATTTTGAAACTAATTCACATTGCAATAATAACAACTCATGGTACTTATATAGGCTTTAAGATTTTCCTCACAACCACCCAGTGAGGCAGGTATTATAAATACCTATGAAGGCTTTTTGGACAGACACTCTATAAGTATTGCCCCCATTTTACAGTTGAAGACAATGAGACTTAGAGACATTGTGGCTAATCTAAGAATTATAGGACTTAGAATTTGCAAAGGATCTTATCAAATCTCAAGTTCAAACTTCATTTTCTAAGGAAACTGACCAGAGACTTGCCCATGGTGATATGGGTAGTAAGTAGCTTACCCAATCTGTGTGTGATGGAGCCAAGCCTTGGCTAATTTTTTCCCTGTACTTCTAGTTTTAGTGTTCTTTTCATGATTCCATGATGCATAGTAAGTACCCATGTGAGCTGCTTAAACAGTAACATGGCAGGAGGGAAAACTCAGCATTTATATAGCTTTTAGACACTAGAGAACATATGGAGGGAAGAATGCTAATGCTTCAGTGGATTGGATCTGTGACCCTATGTTCTCCAGATGGGTAGATGGCACCTATACTTTTTTATCCTGATGGATTCTTGTCCATGTCCTCACATAAATCATCCCTAGGGGGCCCAACCAACCTGCTGGCATCATTTTTCATGATTCTTTTGAAATTATGTGGGGTACCAATGCAGTACAAAGTCTGTCTCTGTGTTATACCAGCCTACTTCCTCTTCTAGTCTTAAATCTCTTGGAAGATATCTCATATGCTGTTTTGTAACCCAATTCATCATTTGTAATATATTGTGACCTATTTATGTCCACTATGCTTCTGTCCAGTACCCTTTGGGTGACTTGCAGTTTTGATTCCTTGGAGATGGTGGTATTCCATAATTGGCAGCCACATAGCATCCCTGGAAGAATATTATTACCAAAAAGATGTGATTTTGTTTCTCCCAGAAGGGTCATTGAAAGCTTAAAAAGATTATGAGATTTCCCAAAGACAATTCAATCCAACCTCTTTCTTCTACTTAATTATATACCTAGTTCATTGTCCTTCTGCAGCGTTTGTCCTATATATATATGTACACGCTAATGGAACAATTCTATGGACTATCCATTCACTGAATAACACAGCCTAGAAAATAGGCATTCTTTATTCATTTGGTTTCCCCCCTCTCTGGATGGTTAAACCAAACTCTTCTGAGCAATTTAAAATCTCATTGAACAGATTCTCTAATATCGTGGGGCTTGACACTATCAGCATAGCCTGTGCTTTTCACTTTAAGGTCTGAAAAACACTTTGATTAAATTATCTTATGATCCTTATAACAACTCAGTAAGGTAAATTCCACAGGTATAATTATCTTCTTTTGACAGACGAGGAAGCTGAAGCTTAGAGAAGTGATCTTATTAGTTCCCCTAGATTTAATTATCAACTATATATTGATGACATATCTATATATCCATCCCTAGTCTCTTCCTTGAACTTTAGGCTCAGATCAGCCACTGAGTCTTAGACATTTCCACCTGGACACTCTATAAGCATCTCAAACTCAATATGTCCAAAAAATCATCTATATTTTTATTGAGGTTCATACCGTCCTTACAGTTACTTGGCTTCCTAGGAATCACCCCTCAGTTCTCATTCTCTCTCCCTTCCATTTCCAGTTAGTGGCCAAGTCTTATAAATTCTGCTCCATCTTTTGCCTGTTGTCTTCTCTCTATGCACATGGCCCAGTTCAGTCCTTCATCACTGCTTCCTTGCAATAACCTTCTAATTAATTTCCTGGTCTTCATTTTCTCCCACTGTCTAATCCGTCCTCCAGAGCAACCAAAGTGATATCCCTAAAGCACAGGTTGTACATATCACTCCCCTGCTCAAGTAAGCTGAGAAACTGCCTCCAGCATCAAATATAGATTCTTGCTTGGCATGTAAAACCCTTCACAATCTGGTTCCAGCCTATTTTTTCCAGATTTATTACAGATTCTCCATGAGGCTTGTCCTTATCTCTCCAGTTGCTGGTGCCTTCACTCAGAAATTATTTTGAATTTACTTTGTATAATATATTATACCTATGCATCCCTCTTTCCCCCTTTAGAATCCAAGCTCCCTGAGGACTGGGACTGTTCCATTTTTTCTTTGTGTCAAGGTGTCTTCGTAGAGCCTGGTGCTTAATAGACGCTTTCTGATTAATTGATTAAAGGGTAAGTGACTTGGTCATGGTCACGTGTAGCCACTGGTGGAATTTGATCTCAGGGTCTCTTTCCTGTTGATTCCAAGTCCAGTACTACACCATATGGCCTTTCAGCTTTAAAAGTCTATGATTCTTTGAAATTTCAGTTTTAAAATAACTACATAAGCCTCTGGAGGTATGTTTGGTTTGAACGGGCCAAAGCTCTGTCTGGAAATCTACCCAGAGACTATTTTTAGATAAGGCAGGGGATCAGTCAATTTATGAAAATATTGTGGGGAACTGGAAATTTGCCTGACAGGGCATACTTTTAATATGGCTGATTTCTATAAGCCTTTTAAAATAAGTCAGGGCTTATAATGGGGTAGACCTGGAATCCCAAACGAAGAACCTTTAGCTCTTGAATTTTAAGGAGAAAAATGGGGCCTTCTTGAGTAGGCCTCCTGCAGTGATAACCCCTTTGCAAGCATGGGATAAAAGATAAAAGATTCTTGGCTTGTTTTTCAGGCCCTGCTTTGATGATCTTTGTGACTCATGCCCTAGCAACCATGCTTTAATTCTCTTTTCTTTAAAGGAGTGAATGTAGACAAGAACTATACTATAATTATAACAACAGCAACAATAATACATTTATATCCCACTTTCTTCACAAACTATAATTCAAGTTATTTTTCACATTTTGTAGACGAGACTCATAGAGGTTAAGTACTTTGCACAAGATCATATAGCTAGTAAACTTGGGGAATTTGAACTCAGTTTTTAAAAGGCATCACTTTCTTTTATTTAAAAAGTTTTTTTAATTTAATTTTTCAATTAAACAAATATCCATTTTCTCTCCCTTACATTTCCCCTCTCCAATGGAAAAATAAAAATAAAGCCGTTGTAACAAAAATTCATAGTCAAAACAAATTCCCACATTGTCTCTAAAAATCTATGTCTAATTCTTCATGTGGCATCTATCAGTTCTCTGTCAGGAGGTGGGGTAACATATTTCATCATCAGTCTTCTGATTGGTCATTGCATCCATTAGAGTTCTTGAGTCTTTTAAAGTCATTTGTCTTGAAATTGTTTTTGTTATTGGATAAATTGTTCCCCTGGTTCTTCTCATTTCAGTCTGTAACAATTAATTCCAAGGTTTCCAAACCATTCCCTTTAATACATATATATTAGGCAATTGGGGTTAAGTGACTTGCCTAGGGTCACACAGCTAAAATTTGAACTCAGATCCTCCTGATTCCAGGACTAGTGCTCCATCCACTGTACCATCTAGCTGCCCACCTTTTAATATTTCTTACAGCAAAATAGTATTCCATTACATTGATATACCGTAATTTGTTTAGCCATTTATTCATTGATGGATACCCCCTTAGTTTCCAGTTTTTTTTTACCAGAAAGAGTAACTATAAATATTTTTTTTACATGTGAGTACTTTTCTCCTTTCTTGTCTTTGGGGTGTAGATCTAGTTGTAATATTGCTTGATCAAAGGGTAATGCATAGTTTAGTAACTTTCAGGGTACAATTACAAATTGTTTTCCAAGATGGTTGTACTCATTCATAGCTTCACCAACAATGTGTTGATATATCCATTTTCTGGGAATCTCTCCACAATAACTGTGGTTTGACATGCATGCCTCCTCTATGTCCAAATTATTCATAAGAATGCTAAACAGCACAGGATGACCACAGACCCTTGGGCTTTCCAAAGAGACCGCCTTCTAAATTGACATTGAATAATTAATTCAATGGTCATCAAGAATTAAACTATTGGATTAGCTTTGAATCTATTTAATTGTGCAAATCTCTAGCCTATATCTTCTCTTTTCTCCTACAGAGAATAGAATAAGAGACTGGATCAAACATTTTGTTAAAATTTGGGCAAACTAAAGCTACAGCACTCTTTTGCCTACTAGTCTAGTAACTGTCAAAAAAAGGAAATGGTGATGGCCTTTTGTTATGAGGATTCTAGGTGGTGCTGTGGCTATAGTGCTAGGATAGGAATCACATAGAATTAGTCACTTACTAGCAGTGTGACCTTGGGCAAGTCACTTAACCACTATCTGCCTCAGTTTCCTCCACTATAAAATAAGGATTATAATAGCACCTACCTCCCAGGGTTGTTGTGAGGATCAAATGATATTTGTAAAGTGTTTAGCACCATGCTTAGCACATAGTAGGGACTTAATAAATAATTGTTCCCTTCCTTCCCCCTTCCTTTTCTAATCATCCTTTTGCCCACCCCTTCTAGAATTTTACCAGGACAGTAGAAGTTACATTCCCTGGCTGTTTAGTGTAAGAGCTCAGTTCTCTCTCTTTTTTTTAATTGGGACATTTGTTCCTCTTCATTCATATGGCACCTCTTTGGTTTTCCATGATCTTTCAAAGACCAAAGGGTGGCTCAGAAATCCCATCTCCCAGTCTTTTCAGTACTCTGGGACCTCCTTATCCTGTGTATTTAAGTCCCTATTAGCTATGGTCCTTCTATTCTTTTCAGTTCAAAGACCATTCTCTTTGACACAGAATACTGAAGCCCCATTGTGGCTTTATTAGAGATAACTAAGAGGAGATTGGGCAGTGAGGGAAGAGTCTGAGAAATCAACTTTACACAAAAGCCTCTTAAAAACTGCAGTCTAGACACTAGTGTAGGGCAAACTCGTCTCTGTACTTCATCGGCCCTGAGAGCTGCTTATATTGTCAAGACATACGGTCTATGCTGTTCCTGATATTAACTCTGAGCCACAATATTGTATTCAGAGGTTATCTAGGCCAACCTGTCCATTTTTACACGTGAGGAAATTGAGTCCAGAAAGGTCAAGTGTAAGGTAAGAAAGGTCAAGGCGCAAGTTGTCTGCCTAAGAAGACAGAGAAGCATGTAATGTATTTTAGAGACATTTCCATTCAAAACAAAGTGTGAGGATTAAAAGAAGGAAACCTCATTTAAATGGAAAATAAGCTTTGGGGGAACAGTTTGCTCCCTCCCTGGTGATGCCCAATCAATGAAATGTGGTCACAGTCCTTTCCATGTAGCTTGGGAAATTTTAATCCTGTCAGTGTGTCTTCTGCTCTGCTTTACCCTATGTCTTTTTTGAGCTCAGACTTCCACGACACACTAGCAGCGTTACTATTAACATGGGGAATGCTGACAAGCTCACTTGGAAGGCTGAGTTTTCTGGCTGGTGTTCTTTACCATTAGCTGTGCTGACACTTCCTGACGATCATTTTTCCCCCAGGGGACCAAAGGGTGTTTTTGTCTGTCGGCAGTAAAAAATACATTAGGTATCCACCAACGGAAAAAGATTAATACTGATTGTTGGTTTAGTATTCACTAGCCCATCCAAAGCCTCTGATTTAACAGATCACATGTTTGTCAGGCCAGAATTTTGAAGTATAGTACCAGCTTTTTGCCTAAGAGATAGGAAACAGCTGGTCAGGGATAGGATAGAATCTGACTCTGTGTCCTTTGTTAAACCATCCTCTGGGACTGGCTGGTCAGGGCACTGTGCCAAGAAGGCCAAAGTCATGGGTTTGATCCCCACGTAGACCAGTTAATTGGGCTCCACCTCCATCAGCTGCTGCTGATTGTAAGCTCCCATTCAGCAAACACGTATGCCCTTCTGCCATAGCTTGGAAAATCTTAATGCCTCCCTTCCTCCATTTTGAATGGAAAAATGGAGTCTTTAAATTTCTTGTTTAGGGAGATGTATCTGATTTCCTCCCAAGAACAGAAGCAGAATTTTTCCTTTGGTTTGGTATCACAAGAACCAATTCCCAGTTATCTAATGGGAGTTGAGAATTTCTCTCTATGGGCAACTTTTCAGGACTAGTCTGTGTGTAATAGTATCACTTAGAATCACAGCTTTGGATTGGAAGGGACCTTAGAGGTCACTTAGTCCAAACCATCCTACTCATTTTACAGATAAGGAAACTGAGGCCCAGAGTGATGCAAGGACATGCATGTAAGAAGTGGAAGATTCAAACCAAATTCCTTTGATTCTAAGCCCAAATTTCTTTCTACTGTCAGTTGGCAGGTTACTTTATGATGATGTTTATGAAGCAGGTAGCATAAGTATTGTTGTTTCCACTTTCCTGAGAAAGAAACTCAAATTGAGAGATACTTGCCTACCCTCAGTCTGGTATAAAGATGCAGACCCAATACTTAAGCTCTTCAGACAAGACACCTGGTGTGCTCTGTCTTCTACCATTGATCCTTGCCATGTTGTTCCTTGCAGGAAACTTAGTTTTCTAAGGACCATCAAAGGAGAACCAGTAGAATGCAGGCTCTCTGAGTTCAAGGATTTCTTGTCATTTTTGTCTTTGTCCAATCAGAGGAAGGAAACCAGGATTTATTAAGTACCTGCTATGTGCCTGGGCACTGTGTTAAGCAACTAAGAAATATGATCTCATTTGATTCTCACAACAACCCGGGAGATATGGGTACTCTTGTCCCCATTTTGGAGTTGAGAAAACTAAAGTAGACAGAAGTTAAGTGACTTGCCCAGGGTCACACAGTTAGTACATGTTGGAGATTTGATTTGAACTCATCTTCCTGCCTCCCAAACCCAACACTATCCATTGTGCCTATATCCACTGCCTCTTTTTTTAACTTCAAATTTTTTTTAGTTTTTAACATTCACTTTTATAAGATTTCAAATTCCAGTATTTTACTCCTTCCCTCTTTCCCCTCCCCCTCCCAAAGATGGCAAGCAGATGGAGGCTATCCATGTACAATCATATTTAAACATATTTCCACATTAGTCATGTTGTGAAAGAAGAATTAGAACAAAAGGAAAGAACTACCAGAAAGAAAGAAAAAAAAAACAGAAAAAAGTGAAAATAGTATCTAACTGCCTCTTAATAAAAGCTTATTACATTGAGGCAATGCAGTATGATGGAAAAGAACACTGAATGTGTCAAGTCACAAGTCCAGAATTTTCATTCTAACTCTGCCATGTATAAATTGTGTCACCTTGGACAAGTCACTTAATCTAATCCTGAGTTTCTTCACCGATAAAAGGGGAGAGTTGGACTAACTGCTTTTCTAGGCATTTACTAAAGGTTTGTTGAATTGAATTACATAATTGAATCTTAAGTGACTAAATGGATTCAATTCACAGCTTACAGGATCATAAATTTAGAGCTGGAAGGAATTTTAGAGGCCATTGAGTTATTATTATAAAGATGGTTTAATTTTGTAGCTTACAACTTTGCTGAAGCTATTAATTGTCTCAGTAGCTTTGATGATTCCCTAGGATTCTTCAAGTGAATCATCATATCATTAGCAACTAGGGATCGTTTCATCTTTTCTTTATCTATCTTTATGGTTTTAATTTCTTTCTTTTGTCTTATTTCTGTTGCTAGCATTTCCAGAATTATATCAAATAATTATGGAAAGAGTGGGTATTTTTGCTTAATTCCCCTATTTATTTATTTATTTATTTATTTATTTATTTTTTTTATAGGTTGGCATTTTTTATTTAAGCTGAAGAACAGGTTATGAGGGGGGTGGGGGCAAGGGAAGAGCCAGGAAGCCAAAAGCCTCTCATCTGTGTCTGCTCCAGACGGGGTTGATCCTGATTTCTGAGCCTTGGTCCAGGGCACACAAGGAAGCACACGCTAAGATGAGGTTCCAAGGGTACAGGCTGAGGAGAACACGGGGGTGGCCAGAGTTACACATCCAGCCAGAGGTGGAGGCTGGGATTCTCCTTGGATCAGCAGCACCGCTTCCTTTTGGGAACTGAAGCCTAGTGAGAAGTCCCATCCCACATATTTCTTATAAAACATTCTTGTAGTTAAAGTCTTTGTGCTAAAGAATTCTTTCATCGCCTCTCTAACTTCTTGTACTTTGCTTCTAGTTTCTTTGAATAGGCATCCAACTTGTAAGCTGCCTGTTCAAGAGATGCTACTTGCTCCTCAATTAAAGTGATCTGATCCAGATAAGGCTGAAGGGCGGCATATTTCTGGTTTAAGTCCTTTAGGTTTCTACTTATGTTTACTGCAATATCTTTCATTTCTAGATACTTCAAGCTAGTCAGTTTGTTCATATTTTCCAGAAGTTTATAATCTTCACTGGTGGCTGTCAGCTCGCCCGTCAGGTACGTGGCCATTTTGGAGAACATGTCCTGGCACAGGCCGGTGATGTCCGCCTCGGCAGGCTCCGTGGCCTCCTCAGCCGTCTCCACCACGGCATCGTCTAGGCCCGGGAAGCGAGAAAGGAGAAAGGATGGAGGGAAGGATGGGTAAGGGAATGGGGAGGGGGAAGGGGGAAAGGGAGGGGAGGGGGAGAGGGGGGAAGGGGAGAGGGAGAGGGAAAAGGAAGGGAAAGGGGACAAGGAAGCGGGGGAAAAGGAAAGCAATTCCCCTATTTATTGAAGAAAGTTCTAGTGTATTGCCATTGCATATGATACTTAATTTTGGTTTTAGATAGATGCTTTTTATGATATTAAAATAAGTTCCTTCTGCATTTATACTTCATAGGGTTTTTAGCATAAAACTACTTTTCCAAAGGCTTTTTTCTGTTATCTATTCAGATGATCGTGTGATTTTGGAGGTTTTGGTTTAAATATGATTAATTATGTCAGTTGTTTTCCTAATGTTGAACCATCCACGAATCCCCTGGTTTAAATCTCACTTGGTCATAATGAATCATTTCTTCGATAAATTTCTGTAGTCTAGCAGGATTTAGTTTAAAATTTATGAATCAATATTCATTAATGATATTGACTATAGTTTTCTTTTTATGTTTTATCTTTCCCAGGTTTAAATATTAGGATTATATATTTTTCATAAAAAGATTCTGCTAGGGTGCTTCCTTTATCAATTTTTAAAGAATAATTTGTGAAGTATGGGTACTAACTGTTCTTTAAAAATTTGATAGACTTCTCTTTGAAACCATACAGATTAAGAGTTTTTCTTTGATAATTGCTTTACAGCTAGTTCTATTTCCCCCTCCCCAACTCCCTCACAGTTGTATTATTTAAGATCTCTATCTGGTCTTCTGATAATCCATGTATTTTATAGTTTCAAAGGTATTCCTCTATTTTATTTGTGGTCTCAATTTTGTTAGCATATAACCTTAGCATTATGTTCTGATTTTGAAAAAAACTTCTTCTTGTATTACAGCTGAAATTTCACTTTTCTCATTTGCTATTTTATTGATTTGGTTTTCTGCTCTCTTTTTAATCAGATTAATATTTTCAAAGAACCAACTCTTAGTTTTATTTATTATTTCTATAATTTTTTGTTTTCAATTTATCTGTCTCCCCTCTTTTAATTATCCTTTTTTTTTTGTACTTACTTTAGGCTTATTTGTTGAATTTCTAATTTTTAAATGCACATCCAGTTCATTAATCCTCTCTTTTTCTGTTTTTTTAATGTATATTTTTAAGGATATAATTTCCCTCACTTTGGACTGATTTAAATTCATCCCAATAATTTTGGTATGTTGTTTCATCATTATAATTTTCTTATTAATTATTTCTATAATTTGTTCTTTGACCTACTATTTATTTAATTTAGGATTTAATTAATAATTAAATTAGGATTATTAATAATTAATTTAGGATTTCATTGTTAAGTCTCCATTTTGGTCTGTATCTTTTATTTGTGATCCTTGACCAATTACTATTTCTATTATGTTATGGTCAGTGAAGGAAGTATTAGCTATTTTTGCCTTTTTATATTTGCTTGTAATATCTCTGTGCTCTGGCACATAGTTAATTTTGGTAAAAGTTCTGTGTGGTGCTGAGAAATATGTATATTCTTTTGCTGTCCCATTTGGAAAATTCTGTAAGTCTTGAAACTCTAGTTACTCCAGCAATTTGTTCAGCTCCATATTTCCCCTTTTTGTTTATCTATCTGTTATATTGATCCAAAACTTGGAGAGAAATATTAAAGACTCTTGTCACTAATGTGTTAACTGTGTGTGGCTTCTTATATCTCAGATATTTCCTTTATGGATGTGGATACTAAGGCATTTGAAACCTGTATGTTTATCCTTAATATTGGTTTGTTGTTTATGGTTTCTTTCAATGAGATATAGTTTCCTTGTTTATCCTTTTTAATTTTTCAAATGTTTGTTTTTGCTTTGTCAGATAGCATGATTACAACTCCTGCTTCTTTGGATTCACTTCATGCATAGTAAATATTTTCTCATCCCCTCAATTTTATATTGTTTATATCTTTGTTTTTTAAATGTATTTCTGGTAAGCAACAGATTGTAAGGTTTTGTTTCCTTATCCAGTCTGTCACTATTTCATTTTATTGGATTATTTAATCTATTCACATTTAAGGCTATGAGAGTTAGTTTTATGTTTTCTTTCATCTATCTCTAATATTGAGGCATTTAAAAATTTTATTTAGTATTTTATTTTTCCCCAGTTACATTTAAAACAATTTTTAACATTCACTTTTAAAACTTTGAGTTGTAAATTTTCTCCCTTTCTCCCTCCCCCCATCTACTCCCACCCCAGGATTTTTTCAGTTTAAGATTTTTTTCTCTTCCGCTGTAAATATAGTACTCTGCTCCTTCGGTTACTTTACCTTCATCTTTTTTTTTAAGTGGCTCTGCTCTCACTGGCTTTCTTCCCCTCTTTCTACTTATTTGTTACCTTTTTCCCTTTGAATTTGATTTATTAATTCCTTTTCCTCCTGTTTATATATCATTATATAGTTCTTCTCTCCCCTTTTCCCTCTCAGTGAAGTAGATTCCCCCTTCTCTTCCTCTTAATCGAGGCCTGTTCATTAGTTTTTTAAATTTAATTTTTTGGCACCCATTTCCAAAAAAGATTTTTCTTACTCATTCTCACTCTTTATTAATTGCCTTCTCTTTCTGTTTACTCTTGACCCTCATTCTCTGGTTCATTATCTCTATAATTATCTAGTCTCTCTTTTTTCTCAGTGTTCCTCATGAAATCAAAGTTTCCAAGGTGTGCTTTCTAGCCTCTCTCCTATAGGTGGTTTCTGCCATTTCCTTGTAGGGAGAGCTTGCCCTTTTCTGGTGTACCTCGATCCCAGAACAATGCCAGTTGTTGCAGGTTTTGGAAAGGATACTGCCCCATGGTAGAACCCCTCCTCTACCACTTCCCTGATTTTTCAGCCCTACAGTGTTCTATACTCTGCATTGGTTACCTTTTATTCCCCTTTGCTTCAAAGTCTTCCTGCGTCCCCACTTATCCACTCCCTCAGGTGCCCATTGCCTCTAGGGTGTTCCAACCCTTCTGCCCCTTATAAGACTAGTAGACTTTTCAAACATCAAATCCCCTGGCCTCTTTCAGTACAGGTTCCTCATCTTTCTTTACGAATAGGAGTATTCATCAGTGGAACCCCCTCCTACCTCCAAAGTAAGACCTTCTTCCTTTTCTCCCCTTATCAGTCTTCTCCCCACCCCTCCTCATCCATTCCTCTGTAGGCTTTTCTCTTCCTGAGGCCATAGAGGTCACCTTCCTCTCATTGCTAGTCTTTGATTTGACCCTGGCACATCACACATTCCTCTCCATCCCTATTCCTCTCCCCCTCTTTCAAATATCCTCCCATGTCAAAATACGATCCCACAAAAAAATGACTCACTGTAGGCAGAGTGCTGCCAGGCTGTACCCCTCATTCCCTATGGCCACCTCTTCACTGTTACCTCCACCTTCACCCTATTACATTTAGGTAGAAGTTTCTTACTGGCCTCTCTGCTGTGGTGGTGGGCCACTGCATTTCTCTTTCCCGTATTTCTCTTGTTTGGGTATTCAAGAAGCAACTAATTTCTTTAGTTATGGTTTTCTTTCAAAAATGTTTTAATCATCTCTTTATTATTGAATATCCATGTTTTTTCATTTATGGCTAAACTCAGATTTTCAGGGTAGGTCCCATTGGATTGAATCCTAAGCTCAACTGATCTTCAGAACACATTATTTCAATCCCTCCTTTGTTTTCTGATGTTTGCAGAATAGTCTTGCATTATTTGAATTTCCTTTCCTTTGTCTTTCCTTGCATATCTTGTTTCTGGATTGAATTATTAAATTTAATCACTATATGTCTTAAGAGTTCTCAGCTTTGGGTAACTGTTGATTTTCTTTTTCCTCTTTAAGGTGATCTATGAATTCTTTCAATTTCATATTTCATTTTCTTTCTTTCCTTTTTTTTCTTGGAGGGGGGAAGGCAAGGCAATTGGAGTTAAGTGATTTGCTCAAGGTGGCACAGCTAGTGTGTCAAGTGTCTGAGGTCAAATTTGAACTTAGGTCTTCCTGACTCTAGGACCCATGCTCTATTCACTGCCCCACCTAGCTGCCCTTTCATTTTCTATATTCAGAAATTTTGAGCAATTTTATTTTATTATTTACTGAATTAATGGTGTTAAAAGTTTCTTGACCTGCCATGTTCTTTTGGGAGACCTATTATTCTTATCATATGTCATATATAGAATGTCTCTAAACATCCCGTCTTTGAGATCAATATATTTTGCTTAGATAGTGAACATATTTTCTTATAATGTTTTTCGCTTTTCTTCTTGTAGATTGTCTTTCACTTCTGTATATTTGCATTTCCAGTTTATTGCTCTCTCATGTTTCTTTGGTGAGACTTCCTATCACAGATTCCAGTTTTTCTATTTTTTTTTTATTTTTTCTGTGCAGTCCATAAATTCTACACCCCCAAATTCTCATTTCTCTTTTGAACCATTCAAGAACATGGTGTGGTTCCATGTTTTCTTCATATTCCACAGGGTCCTCTCTTATCAAGTGTTGAATCATTTTCTTTTGTTTGGCCATATTTATTTTTAGATGCCTGAACTTGTTTACTAGATCTGGACCATATTTCCTTTTGTTGTTAGTGTTTTCCTTGTTGATTTATTTGCTTATGTTCAAGATCTTTGGGTTTTCTTTTTCCTGAGATTTTTGGAAATTTCAGCCTTTTGTCCCCCATTTTTCCCTTATTCACTTCTGACTCCTTCTCCTCCGATGGTGGTTTCCTTGGGCACTAGATCTCAAAGTGTCTTAGCTACCCCCCCCCCCCCCATGATGGTCAGTTCATGGTTCACCAGCCTAGGTTTCTGCCCTAAGTGACTTTTCCCCCTCAGGCTTAGTGGAGTGCTGCATGCACACATAGACACCTCTGTACCCCTCCTCCAATACACACCATGACCTATCCTGGGTGTCCTACTTCTATTCCTCAGTCGTCTGAGAGTTGTTGCACTAATGCTATAGAACTACCTGACCGCACCAGCAGTTAAAAGCTTTGCAGCCACGGGGTAGAGGTCCCAGAAAGTTTTTGTTTCTGGAGGGCTTTGGCTACACTGGATGTTTTTTTTCTGCCCAGGCAAACTTCTGCAACTTGGATCCAGGGTCTTGACAGCACAGGGAAGAGATAGGGAGGCCAGATGTGTATGTGTGTGTGTGTGTGGGGGGGGGGTAGGTCTTATTGTAAGCCTTTGTTGGTTCCTTACATCTGCTAGTGCAGTTTCGCTACCAATAGGGTGGGAGGTAGAGGAAGGGTGCTGAGTGAGCTTCAGTAGGTGGGCATCATGTCATAGGTGTATTGTTGTTGTTTTTAACCTTCTTTTGGATTCTAGGTATCCTAGACCATGGAGACATCTGAAGGTGCTTTATCTTTGGTTCATAATTTCCATTTTAGGGAGATTTAAGAGGTGGTGAGGAGCAGAGAAAATGCCCATTCCTCCATCTTATTGATCTCACATGACATGGAACTCCCAATCCCCTCATTTTTTAGATGATGACACCAAGAGATGTTAAATTACTTTTCTTTGGACCTAGATCTCCTGACTCCAAATCTAGTACTTTTCCCAGTCTGTGTGATGCTACATGTGTTGGATGTTTAATTGAAGCCCCCAAAGATGTCTACAGTGGATTGGGTCAAAAAAGATGACATTTAATAGGAATACATATAAAATCTTGCACTTGACTTAAAAAAAATCAACTTTACCATTACAAGGGGATGGACAGGTTTCTAGTTAGTCCATCTGAAAAAGATCCAGAGGTATTGGACTCTGAGTTCAATAGACATCAGTAGTGGTCATCAGTAAAGGTAGTGTCATCTTGGGTGGAATGAAGAAAAATATAATGCCTAGGAGTAGGGAGATGAGTGATGATCTGTTGGGCGGTGCTTTGATTAGACTGCACCTGGAGAAGGATGTTCATTTTTCATTGTCCTACTGTAAGAAGTCAAATTTAGGCTTGATGTCTACAAGTGAAAGCTGGATAACCACACCTCAGGTGGGCTAAAAAAGAATCCAACACTTAGGTACAAGTTTACCTGTGTGACTTTTGAGTTCTGGGAATGTGTGGTTCTAAAACTCTCTAAGCCTCAGTTTCCTTACTGTAAAATGGGAACAGTTCTGACACTAATACATACACTACTGATCTCTAAGTTAAAAATGCCATATAAAAGGAAGTTGTTATTACTTTTGTTCTCTTGAAGACTGTGAATAGAGCAGTTTGTTAGGAAGATTACCCAGGCATCTGTGTAAAGAATGAACTGATGAGAGATAGACTAGATCAGGAAGATTGATTAGGAGTTATTTTGTCTTCCATTCCTTCTAACCTAGCTGGTGGGTACCTGCTGTCATGTAATAGTGGCATTTGTGGTACCATTAAATGACTAGAAGAGGATAAAATGAGGCAGTATTTGTCGAGTGCTTTTCAAACACTTAAAGTGCTATGTAAATACTAGTTATTACTATTATTATTATTTTTCAGAATAAGGCAGTTTCCTTTTTAACTTCACATTTAATTGTCTCATTGGGTGCTACCTAAGAAACCCTCTTTCGCTCACTTACTGTTTCTTTTATCTGCTCTTTATGTGGTTTTTGTTTTTTTTTTGGACATTTATTTCAATGATATTGAAGGTACCTTTCAACTTTAAAATCCTATGATCTTGTGTTAGACTAGGTGAAGGTATTAGTGTACATCTTCTGTCTGGTTTTGGTGAGGGGATCCTAACACCATGTTATATGAAGATCTAGTAAATGCATTGGTTTTTTAGCTTGGAGAAGAGAAAACTTTGAGGAATAAGGCAGAAATAGGGTGACTGTCTTCAGATATTTGAAGGGTTTTTATATGGAAAAGGGAATAAACTTACACTTTTAGGATCCAGAAGGCTGAAGGAGGACCAGGGGGTGAAAGTTACAAGAGACAGATTTCAATTCATCATAAGGAAGACCATAGTAACAATTAGCACTGTGGGATTCCCCTTGTGAAGTAGTGAGCTCCCCATCACTAGAAGTGTTCGAGTAGAGATTGAGTAACCATCTGTTAGAGAAGTTACATTGGGTGGGACATTGAACTAGATGGGCTAGGAGGTTCCTTCCAGCGCTAAAATTCTAGGATTCTATAATGAAGAGGTGGAAGGTTAGAGTATGTGACCACAAAGGTCTCTTCTATCACCTAGTCTAAAATTCTGCCATGCTGATGTAGGAGTACCACCTAGTGGTAAGATAGACCAACTGCAGGTTTAACCCCTACATGTTTTTAACCTAGTGTCAGTAGGACATAATCAGGCCACTCACTACCTAACAATTTTTGTCCAAAAATGCATTTTTGGAATAAAAGTGGGGAGCCATTGTATATACTTTCCCCACACTATATAAATATTTCATTTTATTTTTCCAATTACATGTAAAAACAATTTTTAATATTAATTTTTAAAAGTTTTGAGTTCTAAATTTTCTCTCTCCGTCCCCTTCCCCATCAGTGAAAAGACAAGAAATTTAATATAGATTATAGATGTGTAGTCATGCAAGATATGTTTTCATATTAGTCATGTTGTGAGAGAAAACACAGACAAAAAACACACACATACAAAAATAAAGAAAATAAAAAATAGTATGCTTCAATCTGCATTCAGACTCCAGCAGTTCTGTCTCTGGAGGTGGAAGGCATTTTTCATTATAAGTCCTTGGAATACTTGGAATAGCTAAGTCATTCACAGTTGATCATCATATAATATTATTGTTACTGTGTACAATGTTCTCCTGGTTCTGCTTATTTCACTTTGCATCATTTCCAGCATATATATATATATATATGTATATATGTATATATGCATATATATATATACATACATATTTTTTGCTTTTTTTGTAGGGCATTTGGGGTTAAGTGACTTGCCCAGAGTCACACAGCAAAAAGTGTGTCAAGTGTCTGAGACTGGATTTGAACTCAGGTCCTCTATTCACTGCACCACCTAGCGGCCCCAATCATATATACTTTTAATGTGAGTTACAGTCATAGAGGAGTTAAATTCTATTTTCAAAGCCACCTAATTTTTTTTTAATGAAGCCTATGCTTTCTTACTATTTAATAAAGAAAATGTACACCACTGTGATCCTGGTTTCTAGAATTGAAAAGCTAGTCTGCCAGTCAAGAAACATTTATTAAGCTTTTTCTATGTTCTGCACACAAACTGTGCTAAGCATTGTGGTAGAGAATTTGGGACCACTACTCAAAAGCCATAGGATTAGTAGGGTGCCCCTGGCCACCAGACCTACTTCCATCTCAGCTGTGTAGCCATTGTTGGGCAGGAGTGATCACTTCCTTATCACCACCAGTGATAGTTGTCAGCCAGTTGCCACCAATGGAGAGATAAAGACAGAACTCCTAGGGGTGTCAGAACCCCCACAGACCACCAGTCTTGCTTCTAGCCCAGCCCTCATAGCACTCATCTGGAGAAGCAATACCTGTGGAGAATAGGCTGTCCATCTCTACCAACTACCAACCAATTGCTGCTCATGGCTTAGGCAAACCAACCTAGTTGAAACATCAGGCCATTGTGAGGAGGAAATATGAGGTAGCATGTACCAGCCAACATAAATCACCACCTCCATCTTGACCATCTCCCCTAATATTCCAATGGAAACAACGCAGGACCCTGAATCCAAGAACCTTGGGAATAGCATTGCTTCCATCCCAGTGCCCTTAGCCATCATCCTGGGAAGAAATTAATGTGGAGATGCAGCCTGACAACTGCTCCTGCACATACTATAGCCATATTTATTGTAGACCCAGAGAAGAAAATTCTCACCTAAGTCTTTGTTTTCTCTAGTTTTTGTTTAGTATTTTATTTTTCCTCAATTACATGTAAAAAACATTTTTAACAGTTGTTTTTAAAACTTAGAGTTCCAAATTCTCTCCCTTCTTCCCTCTCCATTCCTGTTCATTGAGAAGGCAAGGAATTTGATATAGGTTATACCTGTATAGTCATGCAAAATGTATCCCATGATAGTCATCAAAGTCTTTGGCATTGCCAAAAGGTTCAGCAAAAAACATTGCCATGTGCACAGCAGAACATAAAAGAAGATTTGAAATATAAAGTGATAAATATATATTCTCTCTATATTCTAACATAGAAACAACATGAACACATATAAGTATATATGTAATAGATGCCAAATAAATGCAAGGTAATTTGGGCAGAAAGATACTCGCACCCGAGGGCATCAGAAAAAGTCTTATGAAGGAGGTGATTCCTGAGCTGAGCTTTGAGGCAGGCTGGAGATTCCAAGAGGCAAAGGTTGGGGGAAGAACATACCAAGCATGAAAGTCAGCCTGTGCAAAGGCATGGAGATGGGAGATGGAGTGCAGTGTTTGAGGAACTGCAAGAAGGCCAGTCTAGTAGAACTAGAAGAGTATGTGAAAGGGAGTGATGTATAATCAACCTGGAAAAGGAGGTTGGATATGGGATGTGAAGGGTTTAAATGTTGGAGGAGTTTTTGTATTTGGCCCTAGAGGTAATAGGGAGCCACTCCACTTTTAATCCTCTCATTTTATAGTTGAAACTGAGGTTGATAGAAGTTAAATGACAACCAAAATTATACAGGTGTCAAGTGGAAGATTCTGAATTGGAGCCCAGTGCTCTAAGCAATACTGTTTACACTGTCATATTGCCTCCTAGCTCTGACACCTGATGATGCTATAGATTTGGATTTTACCAAGTAGAAGAGAGAAGGAAGTAAAAGAAAGACAAGAAGGAAGGAGGGAAGGAAGGAAGGAAGAAAGAAAGAAAGGAAGGGAGGAAGGAGGGAAGAAAGAAAGAAAGAAAGGAAGAAAGAAAGAAAGTGAAAGAAAGGAAGGGAGAAAGGAGGAGAGAGAGGAAGGAAAGAAGGAAAGAAAAGAGAAAGAAAAAAGGAAAAGAGGGAGAAAGCAGCCAATTTTCAAAGTGTGAGGATTCTGTGGACAGTTCCCAAGTGATACAGTTCTCTGCTATCATCCATGAGAAACAAACAAGGGAGTCTTCAAAAGGAGCTAGGCAACCCCAAATCCATAGCATTAGTGCTTGCCTAGGAAAAGCTGCCTTTTAATAAGGGCTGTGAAATGTGGGAAGGTGGCCAGAGGAGGGGCAGTTTGTGTATTTTAGTAAGCATGTCTGTGCTGTGGCAGCCCTCCAAACCCAGGCTAGGGCCTGGCCTTGACTGAAGCAAAGTGGGGCTCCTTTCTTTGTAACTGCCAAGATGCTCAGATTCTGGCACCCATGAGAAATGCCCAGGCTTATTTAACGTGACCAATATGAACCAGGTCCTGAATCCCAAAGCTTTATCCTTATACAACTCAAGAGGGAAACATTTTTAAACAATTGAACCACCAGATCAGCATATTTCCAGGTGTGGCATCTGTAGAAAGCACACAGTTACTTGAAAGGGGCAGGGGTGGGGGATGGAATTTCATGAGATTAGAAAATGGTTTGGTTTTGTTAGCCAGTCTTTCATAAGAAATTAGATTTTGGTGGTTGGTGAAGAGAGTATTTTTAAAATGATTCTTATGAAGGTGAACATCTGCTGGTCTCAGACTGTCAGAAAGGAGCCTTAATAAAACTTTTGAAATTGATGAAGATAAAATCATTAATTCCACAAGACTCTAACTCTAATTGCTTATATTTATCACTATTTGGATAAGTCTTTCTTACTCTTTCCTCCCCCACCCTCCATTTGCATTTGCTCAACTTAATTTTGAATCCTTTTAATCTCAGCCAATCTCCTTCCCCCATTCCCCTCCCCACAGCTTTGCAGCCCTGAGGACCCTGAAACCCACCTGGCTCCCTGAAGTCAGTGGGACCCTGTTCTGCCAACTAGGGCATCACCTCTAAGCCCTGATCTTCATCTTGAGCATGGCCTTAATTTTAGGTCTGATCCCCAAACCCATTAGATGGCCTAGAGAGGAGAACGTGAGATACTTTGGCCACCTTGGGCTTTAGGCTTGGACCCTGGGGTAAGGCTGTCTACAGGATGCCTACCCACTTCTACTACCTTTGCTGGTCTTCAGGGGAAGCTCCCAGTCACAATGGGGGTGGGTGGGGAGAATCTCTCTAGCTGCCCTAGCATTTCTTGCCTTCTAGGTATGGCCAGAGGCTGGAAGGGATTCTTTCTTAGAGAGAGCAAGGGCTGAATTTAGAAATCCCACAATTTGCTTGGTGATGTACACATCACTTGCAATTCTCAAGCATGGCTACTGACTTGGGCCCAGCTGCAACTCCTTTGACCCCAGGATCTTTGACCTGCAGCCTCTTGGAGTCAAGCCTCCCCAGCTGATGTGGATGAGGTGCCTCCAGGAAGCTCCTCTGAGCCTGGGCACCCCTGACACAGATCCCAGCATTGAGTCACACTGTACTGCTGACAGCCCTGGAACCTCCTGCTTTCCAGGCATGGTCAGAAGTGGTAAAGAATTCCTTCCTAATAGCTAACATTTATATAGCAACGTGCCGGGTACCCTGCTAAGTGCTTTATAATTATTACTAACTTGATTCTTAGGTTGTTATAAATGCTATTATTATCCCCATTTTACAGCTGAGGAAACTGAGGCAAATAGAAGCTAAGTGACTTGCCCAGGGTCACACAAGTAGTAAGTATCTGAGGTTGGATTTGAATTCAAGTGTTCCTGATTCCAGGCCCAGAGCTCTACTCACTGTACCACCTAGATCCTTCTAGGAGAATGCTAGGCCTGGATTTAGAAATATCTTATCCTAAGTTCATCAGTTTTGTTTGTCAAAAATCTTTTCAGTTTTGAGTCAAAGCTATTTATTCCATCTTCTGTGATTGTCTCCGTCCCTTGTTTAATTGGGAATACATCTCTTCCCCATAGTTATGAAAGTTACATGATCTTTTCTAATTTTTTAATAGTCATATATCCTTTTAGAACATATTGTGTCATATGGTGTAAGGTATTGGTCTAATCCTAATTTCTGCCGGACTGCTTTCTAATTTTCTCAGCAGTCTTTAATCAGATAAGGAGCTCTTTCCTAAGCAATTTATGTTTTCTAGTTTATTGGACACTAGCTCGTTGAGTTCCATTGTTTCTGATTCTCCCTTGTGTAGGCTGCTCCATTGCATTACTTCTTTATTTCTTAACCAATACCAGATGGTTTTGATGACTGTTGCTTTATAATATAATCTGAGGTCTGGAAGTGGTATTCCCCTTTTACCTATACTTTCTTTTCATTATTTCCCTTAATATGCTAGGTCTTTTTTTTTCCAAATGAATTTTGTTATTTTACTCTGTAAAGAATTATTGTATTTATTATTTTATTCTGTAAAGTATCCCTTTGGTAATTTGATTAGTATGGCATTAAAACTGTAAATTAACTTTGGTAGAGTTCTCATTTGTATTATATTGGCACAGTCTAGACATGAACCCTGACTATTCCTCCAACTACTTAAATTCTTTTTTCTTTTTTTTCTGGAGGGCAATTGGGGTTAAGTGACTTGCCCAAGGTCACACAGCTAGTTTTTGTGTTAAGTGTCTGAGGTTGAATCTGAACCCAGGTCCTTCTGACTCCAGGGCCACTGTTCTATTCATTGTACCACCTAGCCACCCCTTACTTAAGTTCTTTAAGGAGTACTTTGTAATTGAATCTAAATGACTATTATGTGTACTTTGATGGATTGATCTTCAGATATGATATATATTTTGTAATTATTAGGAATAGGATTTCCCTTTCTACTACTGTATACTGGATTGTGTGATTATTATAAACAAATACTTTTGACTTTTGATGGTTTATTTTGTAGCCTGCAACTTTACTAAAGCTATTGTCTTAGTTTCTTTGATGATTCCCTATGGTTTCCAAGTAAACCATAAGCAAATAGGGGTAGACTTATTTCCTCTTGACCTATCTTTATACCTCTAATTTCTTTCTCTTGTCTTATTCCTATTGCAAGCATTTCCAGAACTGTATCAAATAATAATGCAAAGAGTGAGCATCTTTGATTTACTCCTACATTTTTTAGGAAAGCTTCTAGTATTTCTTCATTGCATATGAAGTTTGATTTTGGTTTTAGATAGATATGCTTTATGCCATCCAAAAAAAGACCCCTCTATGCCTATATTTTGTAGGACTTTTAGCATACACGAGTGTGGCACATTTTTTGAAGGTTTTTTTCTGTATCTATTGAGATACTTGTGTTTTTAGAAGGTTTTGTTTTCTTCATCATTAACTATGTTGAACTATTCTTGTATCTTCGGTATAAGTCCAATTTGATCGTGATAAATCATTTCTTGGATAAATTACTGTACATGATGTTTATGACTTTTTTTGTTTATGGCTTTCGGGTAGTCTAGTGACTTTTAAATCACCTCTTCTCAATCTGTGTTCCAGGTCAGTTGTTTTTCTTAGGAGATATTTTATATTTTCTTCTGTTTTTTCCCCCTAGTCTTCTGACTTTGTTTTATTATTTCTTGATGTTTCATGGAGTTATTAGCTTCTGTTTGGCCAATTCTAAGATTTTATATGTCTTTTTAAGCAGTTAATTCTCTTTTCATATTTTTCTTCCTTAACTCTGGCCTCATTTCCCATTCTTTTCTCTAGTGCTCTCAGTTGGTTTGAAAAATAATTTTTAACTCCTTATTTAATGCTTATTTTAATTCTTCTAGGAATTCTTGTTGGCCTTGTGTCCAAGCTACACTTTTCTTTGAGGTTTTGCTTGTAGATGTTTTTTGAGTCATTCTCTTCTGTGTTTCTATCTTGAACTTCTCTGTCACCATAATAGCTCTTTATGGTTGGGTTCTTTTTTTGTTTACCCATTCTTTCAGCCTTCCTCTTGACTTTGGACTTTACATTCGTGTTGGGCTCTGCACAGTTTAGGTGGGAGGATGTCTAGTCTGAATTTCAATCCTCTTGCATCCTTCTATTGTTTTCAAAGCTCCTCCTGGGGATCTATAAGCTTTTAGTGCCCCAAAAGTAGTGTGATTATGGGGGAAATCTGTTCACTGCCCTCCTGATCTGAGCTTTATAAGTTCCTGACCCAGGTTTGGGTCTGTTGGCTTATTTATGTTTGGTAGTTTCAATAGCTTGCTGCTTAACTCAGCCACTATCAGCCTGCTGGAAAGATCTTCAGGTTTAGGGAGACCGACTAAACTGCCAACTTTCTTTGGTCTGGAGGCTGCACTCAGTTCCTGGAATCAGAACTGCCCACATAGTTGCACTTTGCTTCCAAGAACTTGTTCTGTGTTCTCTGTCCTGGATCTGTGACCCAACCAGCAATGGGTGCTGGACAGCAGAGCTGCCAGATGGCTTTTGTTCCTGCACCCAGTGCTTGCTCAAGGATCTCCTGGGATCTCCTTCTAATGCATTGTCTCAGCCTTCTTTCTAGCTCTGGGTACTGGCATGCTTTCTGCAGTGCCATAGCCATATAGGCTTCTGGTCAGATCCCCTCCTCAGAGTTTGCAGACCTCTCCATCTGTCTCCCTAAGTTGTTATGGTTAGAAAAAAATGACTCGCTGTGACTTCTTGACTTTCCCAATCAGAATTCAGTCTGGTGCATTCTATATATCAGAATTGTCAAATACACAGCCGATCGACTATATATATGGTTTGGTGAGTGCTGCCTAGAGCAGATTTAAATGTAATTGGGAAATATTTGACAAAATAAATAAAAATATGATAAAACATAGATAATGTAAAAATGTGTTTTTTTAAATCAATATGTGCCTGCAGGTGTACAGTTTAGTGACCCCCATTTCAATTTGAGTTTGACACCACTGTTGTAAACCTTTGTCAAAGAAGTATATAGAGAGAGCTAGACTCTAATGCTTCTTCTTAATTCAACGTCTTAACTCTGCCTCAACACTATGAAGAACAAGGCTACTCAAGTATTTAACTCCTGTTCTTTGATATTTTCCTTGTTTCCTCCCTTTTTTTGGTCCATCTTTGAATAGTTCCTTTTTAGTTTTAAACCTTTGTGCAAACTTGTCTATACCACCATCTCATTTCCCACCACACAGGCACTTAATTATACCTTTGATAAAACATGAACGTACTCACAGGTTTAGAACTGGACTGGATCTTAGAGAGATGACATGGTCTAAACCTCTTCGTTTGCTGTACGAGTAACCTGAGCCCCAGAGAACTGAGGTGACTTGTTCAAGGTCACACAGGTGGTAAGTGGGGGAGCTAGGATCTGAATCCAGGTCTTCTGACTCAAAGTCCAGTATTCTTTCCACTGTATTCCTGAACTTCACTCACCTCTTAGTTCCTGGTTCACTTCTCCCACTGAAAGGCGTGACTTGGGTTTGCAGTATACAGGGAAAAGGCCTTATACACTGGCTGTATCCCATGTAAAAGTATTGTAATTTGAAGATACCTTGCTCAAAGTCAGGAAGATGTAATGAACCTGGTTCTTGTTCTTTAATGGTTCTTTGAATCTTTCTGGTCAATAGGGCACATTTAAGTTCTTAGAATAATACAGTATTTGGAGTGGAAAGGACCTATGAGACAACCTATTCCAATCCCTTTATTTTATAGATCTGCCTAATCTGATTGGGCAGTTAGGTGGCAGAGTAGATAGAACATGGAGCCTGGGATCAGGAAGACTCATCTTCATGAGTTCAAATTTGACCTCAGACACTTACAAGCTGGGTTACTTTGAGCAAGTCATTTAACCATTTTTGCCTCAGTTTCCTAATCTGTAAAATGAATTGGAGAAGGAAATGGCAAACCACTCCAGTACATTTGTCAAGAAAGCCCCAAATGAGGTCACAAAGTGTCAGATAAGACAGAACAACAACTAATTTGATTATAAAATTCCAGGAGGAACTTGGAACAGGAAACAGTTATAAGGAGGTGATATAAATCATCAGCCTTGTTTCCACTGCTATGAAAAGGAACTTAAACCTGGGGCATTTGGGATTCTACTGATTTCAGGGAAGTGATATAACAATAATAATAATAATAATTTATGTAGTGCTTTGAAGTTTAGAAAGTGTTTTACAGATATTCTGCCATTTGATCCACACAACAACCCTGGTAGGTAAGTGCTACCATTATCTTTATTTTGCAGATGGAGGAACAGAGGCACCAGGGTTGTGACTTCCCCAGGGTATCAGAAATCCAAGACCAAATCTGAGCCCAAGTCTTTCTGACTCCAGGTATAGCACTCTGTCCACTGGGTCACTTGGGTAGTTCATGATTTCTCAGGTATAAAATGCTGTAGGAATAAATGTTTTGGGAATTGAGCTGTATGAAATTAGCGGGTCTAAAACAGTACTGTCAATCTTAAATAGAAATGGGTCCCTGGAGGTTAGAAAATCACATATTAGCATTATTTGTCTTCTATTGTATTTTTATTTAGTTAGTTAAATTACAATTACATTTTAATCTAGTTCCAGTGCACTGGGGAGTGCTGATGGTGGCTGTTTGACACCTCTGGTCTAAAACGAGCGACCAGAGGAAAAAAAAATAATGGGATCAATAGAGCCAGAGCTGCAAGGGACCTGAGAGGCCATCCAATCCAACCCCCTAATTTTACAGATGAGGAAACTGGTTTTCTCTTTGTTCTGAGCACAAAGATCCATCTCACTTAATTATGGTGAAGTGTCTTTCATCAGTACTCGGAGAGAACCATCAAGGCGGAAGTTGATGAGCATTTGTTGAATGAATGCAAAGCAGTACCCAGGGCAGTCTTGAAGAAGGAGAATGGCCATAAAAGAGCAATATGGGGGGAGGGGTGCGGGGGCACAGAGAGTTTGGTTATGAAAGAAGGCAGAAGCAGGCCAGTTCCTTGATTTTTCCTGGGTAGCGGCGTGCTTATGGACTGATCATATGGAAGAGCCCCACGTCTAAAGAGTAACAGCTTTCCCCTGCGCAGCCCCTCAACATTGCAACATTGTCTCCCTCAGCCCGTTCTCTCCAAATCAGCCTTATCATTTGATTTCCAAGTGGATTTCCAGCATGTTATCCTCTCCCTCCATCCAAATATAAATATAAACATGTCCGAAGCCATATAGAAAATATTTTTGGACAACCACAACCCTCATCTGTTGGTGCTGGTAATTAGGTGTTATAGTTAAAGAAGAGCATCTCTATGGGGCAGGGAGGCAGAATAAAAAATTTAATTCGAAAGGACTTTTACTAAGTCATTTGCAATATCCTACTTTGTTTCATTTTTTATGCCTAAGGATATTTCTGATTTAATGAGAACTTTCTCCCACATATAGCAGCTTCCCTTGCCTATTCAGGCCAGTGGTAAAGTTGTTGCAGTTGGGTTTTTTGTTTGTTTGATTTGCCTTTTTTCCCCCCTCCTCTTAATGATATTCAAGTTGCTTGCAAGGAAAATGATTATGCTGTAGGTCTGACAGCATCACTTCTCTCCAGGATCAGATTGGAGGAGATGGGCTATGATGGAAAAGTCATGTTGTTTTAAAAGAGGAAATCACAGCTGGACTTTGTAAATGCAACCCTGGAAGGAGACAGCTAGTGGATTTAGGTGTAATCTGTAGGCTCTTTCCCACTGTTCAAGCCTCATCTTGCTAGGGAAGAGAAACCAGACTCCAGCTATGGGAAGGGAGAGTAACACAAGGGGATGGGAAAGTTAACATTCATTGAAGTGCAATTATTGCCAGGGGACATGAATCAATAAAACTGGGAAACTGTAGTTCCATCCAGGTTTTATGAGTTCCACAGAACAAGCTGGGCAGACTCCCACAAGATCAGGCCAGTAAGCAGTTTCCATAGATGGCAGGTCCCTATTTCCTCTGTTGTTCTTTCTAGAAAAATGCAGTATGTTCAGATTTCCCTGTAAGATACCAGTCAGAGGCTCCATATCCCTCTGGGTATAGATCAATTTTAGCTAATTAAAAGTGATAATTCTAATTATTAGGTGACAACTAGGTGGCAAAGTGGATAGAGTACTGGGCATGGAATCAAAAAGACTCTTCCTGAGTTCAGATCTTGCCTCACTTACTAGCTATGTGACCCTGGGCAAATCACTTAACCCTGTTTGCCTCAGTTTCCTAATCTGTCAAATAAGCTGGAGAAAGAAATGACAAACCACTCCAGTATCTTTGCTAGAGAAGCCCCAAAAAGGGTCATGAAGAGTTGGATATGACTGAAAAATGACTGAACAACAAAAAGCAAACAGGGGCTCCCAAAGTTACCACCCCCCAATCTCTGCTGAAATTGCAATCCATTCCAGATGCTTTCTTGTGGGTTAAGAAACCACTCTTTGTGAACTACAAGCACCTCTAGAAAGTTTACTGCCCCAAGCCAGCTAGTTTGTTATCTTCCATCCCTTGGTATAAATTGTTTAATCAGCTTGCTTTTTCTGAATCAATAACTGATCTATCAACTAAGAAGTAGTTCTTAATTGCCTGTTCTTTTCCAGGCCACTGTGGTAGATTTTGGAACGTCCAACAACAAGATGACTGGTGGGGTGGAGAAAGGGGATGAGGCCTTGGTTGGGGGAAGGGTATGTCAGGTTTGCATAGGACTTATACTATTGTATGGATTCCCTCAAAATAAGAGTATGACACAAACAAGTATCACTTTCTTATAGGGCTGTGACCACACTGGGTCATTGGGATGCCTGGGCTTCTGCTGAAATTTACCTGTCCTCCTACCAGGTATTTGCATTTTTCTATGCCCCATAACTATTTTTGTGTATATTCTGTGTATTGCCTATATAATACTGCCAAACTGACAATTTAGCAAAGGGTCAGTCCTACCCCTTACTAATTACTGAGTTATGTCTATCAAATGCAAATAGTCCATACTTTATTCATAGCTCTGAGAAAATGTCTTCAGTCTTCTAGGGACATAGTTACTGCCTCTACAGTTCCTGGATTCTCACAGGGGATCTTTGAAAGCAGTTGGAATAATAATTTTTGTTGTTCTTCAGTTGTGTCCGACACTTCATGACCCCTTTTGGGGTTTTCTTGGTAAAGATACTGGAGTGGTTTGCCATTTCCTTCTCCAGCTCATTTTATAGATGAGAAACTGAGGCAAATGGGGTTAAGTGACTTGCCCAGGGTCACGAAACCAGTAAGTGTCTGAGACCAGATTTGAATTCAGGAAGATGAGTCTTTATGACTCCAGGCCTGTACTCTACCCACTGCACCACCTAGCTGCTCTTGAAATAACTAACAACAGCTTATCTTTATATAATGCTTCAAACAAGAGTGTGCTGGTAAATGTTTAACTACTAGGTCTCTGGGGAAAAAAATAACAACGACTCGCAAGGGATTAGCTTCGTTTCACCCCATGTGTGCAGTGCAGATGGTTGATTTCAAACAGACTTTCATGTATGGCATCAAAGAGCTTCCTAGTATGCTCTATCTAGTCTCTGTGGCTGATCAATGTTAAAAAGGGAGTCTGGTGATTATACGGCAGAGCCCATCCTGTGGTGTCCACAGAGTGGAGTTCTCAGCAGTCATTTGGCATCTCTGATATAGGAATGGCACTCAATTAGATTTAAATTCAAAAGACTAATCTTGCCACAGAAAGAGGAAGAAAAGTGGGCAGGGGAGGAGCAACCCAACAACTCAAGACCAGTATCTAAAGTTATGGGCAGAGATTGAAACAGTGTTATGCTTCCCATGTGATTTGCTGTGTGTGCATGCACTCTCAGGCACTCCCAAGTTGAATATTTAATTGCATCAGTCTTCTGCTTATGTTCAGAGAAATGTAAAGTCCTAGATGATTTCTAGCTGCACGAAGTTTGGGATTAGGATGGCTCTGTGGATCAGTGCCCTGGAGTTCTGTGGCATGGACTACTGCCTCTTAAGCATTTCATGTTCCATTTAAATACCATGACTGGATGCCTAGTCCTTGAGAAATGGATCTTTGTGCATAGCAACAGTATTCTCCTGGATATGGAGTCAAGTGCTTTAGGACAGTGAGAGTGTCCTCTTAGTGGTATACAGGCTAGGCTGTATTAATAGTGGTCTGGAGCAGAGGTGTCAAATGCAGTCTTAGAGGCCTTTGGCCAGAACCCCAGCTTAAACCGAAATTGGAAAATATTTAACAAAACAAATAAAAATGCAATAGAACACAGTGTTAACATGTGGTTTTCTAAGTCAATATGTGGCCCCTCAGGGATACTTATAGAGTTTAATGGCCCCTGATTCTAAATGAATTTGATACCACTGGTCTGGAGGTCTTAACTAGCACAGGCCACAGAGGCAGTCTCAGTTTCATGATTCAGAACAGTTCTTGTTTCTATATATATGTTCACTCACCCAATATTCTTAACATTATTTCTTCCTCTGCTTATACAACTCAAGTATCTCACACATTGGACTCTAGTTAGATAACTCCTGATTCCTCTGATGAGAAAGAACAAACCTCGAAGCCTACCTATAACTGGTCATATTGTAATCTTTAATTCTTCTTGGTCTATTACTTAAAGCTATGAATTAATTAGTATAAGAACTGTGATTGTCACTGGGGAGGAGGGGAAGGGAAGAACTGACTTATGTTGATTGGAACTATAAAAAACCACCACCTGAAGTCACTCACTACCTTGGGTCACTTCAGCCTGGAAAGTCAGACCTGAGCTGGGTCAGGCAATGTCCTTGGGTCAGACAATGTCCTTGTCGGTGAATGCTTGGATGCCATCTGTGCCAAGGTTGGGAGTCCTGTGATAACTGTGGAGATTTTATTATTCTCACCTCTTAAGCTTTTCCTAAAAAGCAACTTGATTTGAGCTGCTAGTGGTGAGTGTGGCAGGATCTTCCTCAGCCCAAAACACCTGAAGAGTATCAGCCCAACTCATACGTGAAGAAGATAAGGTCTGTTTGTTCTTTTGTTTCCTACTCATAATATCTTTCAAAGGTCTTATTCATGGCAGAATGTAGGGTAGGTGGTGTTTAGCTAGACTGGGATGATCCACAGCTTAATGCACTTAACATGTATTTAATAAGAGCTAACATTTATATGAAACCTTAAGGTTTATTAAGTGCTTTACCTATATAATCTCATGTTATCCATTTACATCCTGTGAAGTAGGTGCTATTATCATCTCCATTTTTTAGATGAGGAGAATGAGGCAGAGAGAGGTTAAGTTACTGCCACATGGCTAGTGTCTGAGGCAAATTTGACTTGGGTCTTCCAGATTCCGAGTCTAGCATTCTCTATGCATGGAAGGAAGGCGCTTTGCTATTGTTCAGTGGTTCTTTTTTTCGGTCATGTCTGGCTCTTTGTGACACCATTTGGGGTTTTCTTGGCAAAGATACTGGAGAGGTTTGCCATTTCCTTCTCCAGCTCATTTTATAGATGAGGAAACTGAGGCAAACAGGGTTAAGTGACTTGTGTAGGGTCACACAGCTAGTAAGGGTTTGAGGCAAGATTTGAACTCAGGAAGATGAATCTTCCTGATTCCAGTCTCTATCGGTTGCATCACCTAGCTATCCCTAAGAGTGGAGATAGAAATATGAATAAGATACATACTTGTCCTTAAGGAGCTTATGGACAAGAAGGGTAGATAAGATATGTACACAGATGCATAGAATAAAAATTAGATTATTATCTATCCAATTCAGCAGTGTGTTAATAAGATGCTACCTTCCTAATCCATTTTTGATGGATGATGTCATTCCATTATGTCACAAATATTTTTTGTGTTCTTATTGATAACATGTTTCTGTGTTATCAGGCAGTAAAATCTTATGTCTTTAAAGAGGTTAGAAAAATACAACAGCCACCATGTGAGGTAATGGGGTTACCCTCACTGGAGGTATTCAAGCAGTGGATGGACAAATGTTTGTGGGGAATATTGTAGGGAGGAATTCTTTTCCAAGTTTCAGTTGGAGTAGATGTCCTCTGAGATGCCTTCCAAGTCTGTGATGCATAATGTGATTCAGGGGGACCTGGGTTTTAGTTCTGTGCCTGTCATTCATTTGCTTTGCTTTTGGGAAGTCATTTCACCTGCCTGGCCTTCAGTTTCCTCATCTCTAAAATGAGGGAATTTGGGTGATATCTAAGGCCTGTTCTGGCTTGATATGTGCCATATTTTAAAGTTATTCTTGGGCTCTTGTGTATCACAGTACTAGGCACAGCAGGGATGTCCTCTAAGTATTTGTTGACTGGTTGGTTTTTGCAAGGGGGTGGTCCTTGGGACTCAAAGAAGAGAAGCTTCAGAATCAGACCTTTCCAGGCTATTTCCAAACCAGGTGAGAATACACTCTTCCCTTTATTAGCATCTCCATCTATTACCCATGGAGTCAGTAGGAGAAAAAAAATCTCAAGTTTTGGGCATGATTGATCTTGTTTTGAAAAACCACTGGAGTGATAAAAATTAATCAGCTGC
Source organism: Gymnobelideus leadbeateri (assembly GCA_011680675.1). Lineage (NCBI taxonomy): Eukaryota > Metazoa > Chordata > Mammalia > Diprotodontia > Petauridae > Gymnobelideus > Gymnobelideus leadbeateri. Next base: position 80,494 of record WOXC01010100.1, on the reverse strand, counting down.
CTTTTCTTTGTCATTAACACCTTCCTTTTCCCCAGTTTATTCTTTTTTTTTTTTTTTTTTGAAGGGGGTTGAACATGGGGATTATCTGCAGTGAAAAAATAAAGGAGAGAAAGAGGGAAGGCGCAGGAAGACTCAGAGACAGAGAGAGACATGGAGGCAGGAAGAGTGAGACAGAGGCCCAGAGAGAGGCATAGAGCAATGCCAGGGGCCCAGATCCCAGTTCTGGCATATCCGCCTCCACTTCGCTGATTTGCGGATCCCGTTCCTAAAACTTGTGTTAAAAAATAAGAAGCAGAATGAAGCTTGGGGGGGCCCTAGAGAACTCGATACACCCAGCAGCTGTTAACGATGCCTTTGATAGCCGCCCTGCCAAAGAGGCAGCTCCTGCATTTCTTTTTGTATCCAGACGGCTCCCCGTGTATTTAAGCTGATTGTCTTTACCCTGGGGGGGTTACTCTGCCTTGTTTCTAAACCGAGGCACCCGGAGTACCTTGTGTGACAAACAAGGCTCATTAGCATAGCCCGGCAATTAAACCCCCCTAGCAGTCTGTTGTTGGGAGATAAAGAACTCCCAATTTATGGCCCAGTTGACTTTCGCTGGAGATGAATCAGCTGACAGCTTGGAGTGGCTGCGCTCCCTTGGTCTCGGGAGTACAGCTGTTGGGGAGGGGGAGAGAGCCTGGCAAATGTGACTTTTCCGCAGACTATCCAAGGGTATTAACACTAACTAATTAGCAGGGAGAAGCCAGAGGCGATGAGGCTTCCAGAGTGTGGGAACCTCAGCGGGCCTTCAACAGCTGGGGTGTGCTCAGGCCTTCCTCCTCTCAGCCCCCGGCCTCCCCCAGCTGAGGCTACTGATTCAGATCAGAAATGCAAATACTATTTCTCTTATTGGAGGCTTCATTTTTTTTTTTTTTGCATTTTGGAGGGCAATTGGGGTTAAGTAACTTGCCCAAGGTCACACGGCTAGGTTTTTGTTTGTGGGTGCATTAAGTGTCTGAGGCCGGATCCGAACTCAGGTCCTTCTGACTCCAGGGCCGACGCTCTACTCACTGCACCACCTAGCCGCCCCAGAGGCTTCATTTTTTAAACTTCGATTTGATAATGGTTCAGAAGGCAGCCTGTTTGCATCTGGGTGCAACCAGAAAGAAGGGGATGGGCAAAAAATGCTGGAATAACCAATCTGTCCTCAGCGGTATGGAATTGGAGGCTCCCTTTCTGGTTCTTCCAGGCTCTTTGCTTCTGTTGCCTGTCTTTGGGCCATCTTGCTGTATTAAGGCAAGGAGAAATGCCTTGCATTTGAGTTGAAAACATCGTGTCCAAGGAAAGGATCAATGAGTCATTTATCAAGTGCCTACTGTGTGCAAAGATATATAACAAACAGATCGTGGGAGAAAAGCCTGGAGTGGGGAAGGTGTAGTGGTGGGCATGTTGTTCATGGATTTCTGCTCAATATGAGTAAATAGTGTAATGCTGCCTCCTCAGGCTGCAGAACAGGAAGCTGGCAGCCCTACTGTCCTTTGCCATGGCCAACCACATCTGGGATATTTTCTTCAGTTGTGGGCAACATATTGTAGTAAGGACACAGAGGAGTTGAAGCATGTCCAGAGCGGGGAGGAGAGGCTAGAGGCTAGTCAGCCCCATAAGGTTGACAACACTAGGGGTGTTTTGCATGGAGAAGTGAGAACTTAGGGGGCACATGGTGACCACTATCTTCAAATGTCCCTAGGGTTGTTCTATACAAGAGGAACCATAGGAGATCTATGCTCTGTTGCTTTCAGAAGGCAGAACTAGTGCTATTGATGTTCAAGTTATAAAGGAGGGAGAGTCCAGGTCGATATGAAGGACGTCTTGGTATCTAGAGATGTTAAAAGAATGGAATGGGCTCCTTGGAGGTGGCTATAGCTTCTCAGTCACCGAAAGTGTGTGAGTGGAGACTGGGCTGCTTATCGAGGATGTTGTAGTCATGACTTCATTACTGAGTGTCCACCATATTTAAGCCACTGTGCTAGGCACTGGACATACAAAGACAAAAAACAAGACCATATCTGGCCTTAAAGAGATTACATTTTACTGGGGGGGGGGTGTGTTATATATATTAATATATGTGTATACATGCATATGTATATATACACGTGTTTGTATACATATATACACATAAACTTAAAAACATACATATGAATATAAAAATAAATACAAAGTAATATAACCATTTTAGAGGGAAGAAAATGCGATTAACTGGGAAAAGAAAAAGTCTCCTGTCCAAAGGGGCACTTGAGCTCAGCTTTGGAAGAAGCTGTAGATTGTGGTTCAGTGGTGTCTGACTCTTCATGACCCCAAATTGGGAGTTTTCTTGACAAAGATACTGGAGTGGTTTACAATTTCTTTTTCAAGCTCATTTTTAAATTTGAAGAAATTGAGGCAAATTGGGTGAAGTGACTTACCCAGGGTCACACAGTTAGTAAATGTCTGAGTCCAGGTTAGAATTCAGTTCTTCCTAACTCTAGGCCTAGCCCTCTATCCACTATGCTGCCTAGCTGGCCCTGAGGCAGACAGATAGGAGTTAACTTCATTCCACACATTGAGAGATTATTTATACAAGGCCAGGGAGGCAAGCTGCAGTATTATGTCTGTTGGAAAGAGCACTGAGTTTGAGTCAGGAGACCTAACTGGGCTTAAATCCCAGATTATGAGCTGTATGACCTCAGTGAAGTCACAACTTCTATGAGCCTAAGCTTCCTTCTCTGTGAAATGTGGGTGATGATAATACCAGCACTAGCCACTCAACAGAGAGATTGCTAGAAAGGTCCTTGGTAAACCTGAAAATGCTCCATAAATGTGTGTTCTTGTTGGAATTTTGTAATTCTGAGTCTGTCTCAGGATCCATCTTTAGGTTGTAGGACCCAGGTTAAGTTTTCTGGTCACAATGACACTTAAATATTTCTCAAAACCTTTTCTGTTATTGGAGTGAGCGTCAGGAGTAAGGTAAAGTACACATGTTAGCATCGGGAGATGAGGCTGCTATTCCTAAAGCCACTTGAAAGCCTGCAATTTATTTAACCTGTCTGGTCCTTAGCTGCATCATCGGTAAACCAATACAGAGTAACGATTGCCCTGCCTTAGTTGGCAGGATTGTTGTGAGCTGGATTTGGGATCAGAAGAGCTGAATTCAAATTCTGATCCTGCCACTTACTATTTGCATGACTTTGGACAAGTCACCTCCCCTTTCTGGTCCCATTTCCTCATGTGTATAATGAAGGGATTTTAGACCAGGTAACCTCTGAGGTCTCTTCCAGCTTTTTATCTGTGATCCTGTGACTTTATGAGTGACTGTGAAACGGCTTTGGAAAGCACAAAGCGTGATATAATGGAAGCTATTCATTATTAACTCTATTTAGTTATCCATGTTTTCTACCTTTGATGAACAGGACTCATCAGCTGTTGGAGAGAGGACATTCATATTCTGGGCTGCTGCCTCAGTGCTCAAGGGCAGGTGTGTGGGCTGGGTGGGAGGTGGAAGATGAGCCAGGATTGGGAAGAGAGCTAGTGACTCATTCCTGGAGTTCTCTTATTGTGAAGGAGCTGCCTAGATGTGATTTAGTGGAAAGACAACGAGAGCCAGCTAGGCTCCCACCCTTTTGTTTTCAGATACACCACTGTAGGTTCCCCTCACCCAGGTATTTCTTAGAAGTTGGGTGAAGAGGGATGGGCATCACAGGAGGAAGCATAGGTGGGCAGTCAGCCCCTGTCTGCTGACCTTATTTTCCTAGCCAGGGATTTTAAACACAAGCAATTTAATGAATTGTGGTAGGATAGATAAAGGGAAGCATATATTGATCATAGGAAATTTGTCAGTTTAATGGTAATGTAGGCAATTGAGGAGATTGGTTTTTAATTGGAAGAGGCAAAATGAGAAAAAAATAGTTTGTCAGCCTCAAAAAAGCATTACCAACACCCACCACAAGTTCATGACCATGATGACAATTGCAGAACTTCACTCTTGTTTTATTCTAATCTCAAAATGATTTTGTAGATGTGAAGGGTTTTTGTTTTTATCCTATAAAAAATGGAATCAGGACTTTGAGAGTTAACACTTTTTGTTTGTTAAGGAATTTTTACTTCAGTGAAATGCCTCTGAATGAGACTTGAACTGTGGGGCATCTCTTTGGCGTGAGACCCTTTCTGTACCACAAAGGGAAACTCTTAGAACAATGATTAGAAAGTTATCAGCTTGACTAAGTGCAGCGAAAGTTGAAGAAAGATGTTTACTGAGTGGTTCTGAATATTCCCCAACCTGATTGTAAACTTCCAAAGGACAAGAACCATGTCTTATATTTCTTTTCATCTCACATAGCACCATGAAATGTACAAGATGCTCATGAATATTTGTTGACTGATTTGATTCAATTCAGTCATCCAGGTTTACAACCACAAAGTTAGTTACCTTAGTTACCTCTTTCCTTTTCCTCACTCCTATCTCTCACCTTACTTCCCATATTCAGTCAGTAAAAATAGGGAAAATTTGGAAGGGGAGGATGATGAAATCTACTTTTTGGCATGTTAAATTTGACATGCCACTGGGAAAACCAATGAAGACATCCAGTGGGTAATTAGAGAGGCATCAGGAGGGCAATTACTTCTGGTTATATGAATTCAGAATTCTGGTTATATGAATTCATAAATTATATGAATTCCAGAGTTACAGTCTTTGAGAGTTGGAAGGAACTTTGGTAGCCATCTAGTACAACCTATGTGACAAAGGAATTCCCATTATAACATACCTAACAAGTGGTCATTCTATGTCTGCTTGAAGAACTCCAAGGTAGGGAAACCCATCACCACACTAGCTGTTCCATTTTTGAACAGGATTAATGGTTAGGAAGCCTAAATTAAAAGGTACCCCATTTCTATTTTTCTAAAATTTTAAAATAATGTAACCATTTATATTTTTGTAATGTATCTATTGGACCTCATTGTGGTATATGGTATAAGATGTTGGTCTAAACCTAATTTTTTTTTCTTCAAACTGATCTCTAGTTTTCCCAGAAATTCTTGTAGAATCTCTGAGACTCCTTCTCCAAGTGGTTTATGCCCTTGGGTTTATCAAACAATAAGCTATTTAATTTAATTTTGTTTCTGATTCTCTTATCTAGTCTATCCTACATTTTTAGCCAGTATCAAAAGTTTTGATGATTACTGCTTTATAATATGTCTTGAGATCGGAAAGTACTTCTACCTCCTCCTACTTTTTGCCATTATTTCTCTTGAATTGTAGATATATTGTTCTAAGTGAAATTTGTTTTTTTATAGGTCTATAAAGTAGTTCCTTGATAGCTTGATTGGTATAGCACTAAATCTATCAATTAATTTTGGTATTATTATCATTATCATTATATTGGTTTAGCTCAACTTTGAGTAATGAATATTGCTTCATTTGTCTTCCTTTATTTCTGTAAAGAACATTTAAAAATTAGAGTTATGACCAATAAAATTGATATACCTTTAGTCAATATGATAAAAAAGAAAGAAGAAAACCAAATTACAAGTATCAAAAATGAAAAGGGTGAATCTACCTCCAATGAAAAGGAAATTAAAACAATAATTAGGAATTATTTTGCCCAATTGTATGCCCATAAATTTGACAATCTTAGTGAAATGGATGAATATTTACAAAAATATAAATTGCCCAGATTAACTGAAGAGGGAGTGAATTACTTCAATAACCCCATCTCAGGAAAAGAAATTGAACAAGCCATCAATGAAGGCCCCAGGAAAATATCTCCAGGGCCAGATGGATTTACTAGTGAATTCTATCAAACATTTTTTTTTTTTTGCTTTTTGGAGGGCAACTGGGGTTAAGTAACTTGCCCAAGGTCACACGGCTATATTTTTGTTTGTGTGAGTTAAGTGTCTGAGGTCAGATCCGAACTCAACTCAGGCCCTTCTGATTCCAGGGCTGGCACTCTACTCATTGTGCCACCTAGCCGCCCCCTCTATCAAACATTTAAATAACAATTGATTCTAGTACTTTACAAACTATTTGGGAAAATTGGAGAAGGAGTCCTACCAAATTCTTTTTATGACACAAATATGGTACTGATACCTAGATTGGGAAGAGCCAAAATGGAGAAAGAAAATTATAGACCAATTTCCCTCATGAATATAGATGCAAAAATTTTAAATAGAATATTAGCAAAAAGACTAGAGCAACTTATCATGAGAATAATACACTTTGATCAGGTAGGATTTATTCCAGGAATGCAAGGATGATTCAATATTAGGAAAACTATCAGTATAATTGATCATATCAATAATAAAACTAACAGAAACCATATGATTATCTCAATAGATGCAGAAAAGGCTTTTGATAAAATATAACACTCATTCCTTTATAAACACTAGAAAGTATAGGAACAAATGGAGTCTTCCTTAAAATAATAAGTAGCACCCATCTAAAACCATCAGCAAGTATTATATGTAATGGGGATAAGCTAGAAGCATTTCCAATAAGATCAGGAGTGAAACAAGGATGTCCATTAATACCCATCTTATTCAATCTGGTACTAGAAATGTTAGCAGTAGCAATAAGAGAAGAAAAAGAAATTGAAGGAATCAAATTAGACAAAGGGACAAAGCTATCACTCTTTGCAGATGATATGATGATGTACTTAGAGAATCCTAGAAAATCAAGTGAAAAACTACTTGAGACAATAAATAAAATTGGCAAAGTTGCAGGATATAAAATAAACCCATATAAATCCTCAGCATTTCTATATATTTCTAATGAAATCCAACAGCAAGAGATAGAAAGAGAAATTTCATTCAAAGTTACTGTAAATGGTATAAAATATTTGGGAATCTACCTACCAAAACAAACCCAGGACCTATATGAACACAATTACAAAAACACTTTTCACACAAATAAAGTCAGATCTAACTAATTGGAAAAACATCAGTTGCTTGTGGCTAGGTCGAGCTAATATAATAAAAATGACAATTTTACCTAAATTAAATTACATATTTAGTGCTATATCAATCAATCTAACAAAAATTATTTTATAGAGCTAGAAAAAATAGTAACAAAATTCATTTGGAAAAATAAAAGGTCCAGAATATCAAGGGAATTAATGAAAAGAAATGCTAGGGAAGGTGGCCTAGCCATACCAGATTTTAATCTGTATTATAAAGCAGCAGTCATCAAAACTGCTTGGTACTGGCTGAGGAATAGAGCAGTGGATCAATGGAATAGATTAGGTACATGAGACATAGCAGTCAATGACTATAGTGATTTACTGTTTGATAAACCCAAAGACCCCAGTTTTTGGGATAAGAATTCACTATTTGACAAAAACTGCTGGGAAAACTGGAATATAGTATGGTAGAAACTGGGTATAGACCAGTATCTTACATCGTATACCAAAATAAAGTCTAAATGGGTGCACGATATAGGTATAAAGACTAATACTGTAAGCAATGTGGGAGAGCAAGGAATAATTTACCTGTCAGATTTATGGAGAAGGGAAGATTTTATGACCAAATAAGAATTAGAGAGCATTATGAAATGCAAAATGGATAATTTTGATGACATTAAATTCAAAAGTTTCTGTACAGATAAAGCCAGTATAACCAAGATTAAGAGGGAAGTGGAAAACTGGGAAAGAATTTTTACAATCAATATCTCTGATAAAGGCCTCATTTCTAAAATATACAGAGAATTGAGTCAAATCTATAAGAATACAATTGATAAATAGTCAAAGGATATGATCAGGCAGTTTTCAGAGGAAGAAATTAAAGATACCTATAAGCATATGCAAAAATGCTCTAATTCTACTATTAGAGAAATGCAAATCAAAACAACTCTTGAGGTACCCCATCTCACCTGTCAGATTGACTAAGATGACAAAAACAGGAAATGATAAATGCAGGAGATGATGTGGAAAAATTGGAACACTAATGTATTGCTGGTGGATTTGTGAACTGATTAAACCATTCTGGAGAGCAATCTGGAACTATGCCTAAAGGGCTATAAAAATGCACATCCCCTTTGATCCAGCAATACCACTTCTAGGGCTGTATCCCACAGAGATTGTAGAAGCGGGATAACAACCCATATGTACAAAAATATTTAAAACATCTCTTTTTGTGGTGGCAAAGAATTGGAAATTGAGGGGTTGCCCATCAATTGGGGAATGGCTAAACAAGTTGTGGTATATGAATATAATGGAATACTATTGTGCTATAAGAAATGATGGAGCAGATGGACTTCATAACCTGGAGAGATTTATATAAACTGATGTTGAGTGAGAAGAGCAGAACCAGGAGAAATTTGTGTACAATTATAGACACACTGTATGTATGATGACCAACTTTGATAGACTGGGCTCCTCTCAGCAGTGCAAGGTTATAAGACAACTCCAAAAGACTCGTGATGGAAAGAGATATCACATTCAGAGAGAGAACTAGAGTCTGAATGTAGATTGAAGTAAACTGATTGCTCTCTCTCTTTTTCTTGTTTTGTTTCTTCTTTTTCATTGTTCACCTCATTGGTTATAATCCTTCTTTACAACCTGACTAATGTTTAATGTGAAGGTATTTGTAGATCCTATATTTGATTGCATGCCGACAAGGTGAAGGGGGGGTGGTGGGAGAGGGAGAAAGTTTGAAACTCAAGGGATTGTGGAACTGAATGTTGTAAACTAAAAGTAAATAAATACATTTTTAAAAAATTTAATTATATATCTATCTCCAGTGTATCTTGATAAATTAACTCCCAGATATTTTCTCTATTTTAAAGGTTTTGTTTTTGTTTTTTAAAATGAGATTTCTTCTTCCACCATTTTCTTCTGGTATTTGTTACTGCTATACAGAAATGTTTTTCACCTACTCTAACCATAGTGAAAATCACTTATTCACTCAACGTGCATTTACTAAGTGATATCTAGTCCAGGAACAGTGCTAGGCCCTAGAAAGACAAAGACTATGAAGAAGCAGTAGGTTTCCAGTCCTTCCTTTGCCACTTAGTACATGTCAGACCTTGTCCCTCTGTCCCTCTGGGCCTTAGTTTCTTCATCTCTGAAATAAAGACCTTTATTAGATGACTTCTAAGGACCTTCCTCATGCTATGTCTATGATGTTGTCTCTGCCTTCCAGACAGGGGCCCCTTCATCTTTTTCTTTTTTCTTTTTTTTTTAATTAAACAAATGCTTTATTAACTTCTGGTTTACATCATTCATTTCCACCAGATTATGAGTTACATTTTCCCCCATTTTTTCTCTACCCACCACCCCAGAATAGCAGTCCCACTAGATATCCCCTCATCCAATCTGCTCTCTCCCATATCTTCTCCCATACCCCTTTCGACTTTGCCATTAGGGCAAGGTGAATCTCTGAGCCCCAATGCCTGGACATCTTATGAAATATTTAATTTTAAAACTTCGATTTTCAGATCCATTCCCTTCCTCCCTTGTCACCCACTCCCTCTGAGAAGATAAGCAATTCAGTATGTGTTGTACATGTATAGCTATGCAAAACATTACCATAGTAGATGTATTGTAAAAGACTGCTTATATTTCCCTCCCACCCATCTCACCTCCCACCTGGTCTATTCCCTACTTTGATCCTGTCCCTCTTTGATAGTGGGTACTTCTAACCTCCCCTCTCCCCAGAATGCCCTCCCCTCCATCATCCCCCCTCTCATCCCCCTTTCCCCTACTCAGGAGAGTGAGTGAGGGTAAGATATTCCATTTAGTATGTATGTGATTCTCTCCTTGAGCCAACTTGAATGAGAATATGCTTTTGCCTTTTTGCCTTCCTGTTCTTCCCCTCCCCTGCAACTACTTCCCCTTGCCTCTTCTACATGAGATCGTTTGCCCTACCCTGTCTCTCTCCATCTCCTCTTGCCACTTTCCTCTCTCACCTCTTGACTTCACCCCTTAAGAATGATCCCTTCCTTGGGGTGGCTAGGTGGCGCAGCGAGCAGAGAGCCAGCCCCGGAGCCAGACAGACCCGAGCCCGGATCCGGCCCCAGACACCCAACACACAAACAAAAACCCAGCCATGTGAACCTGGGCAAGTCACCCAACCCCAATTGCCCTCCAAAAAAAAAAAAAAAGAATCATCCCTTCCCATCAAATTCAAACTGTGCCCTCTATCCATGTATACCTGTGAACACATGCCATGTACCCTTTTTCAATTATTTTCATAATGAGAAAGGTTTCATCAAGCACAGTTATTGTTTTTCCATGTAGGAATGTAAATAGTCCAACTTTGATAAGTTCCTTTTGATTTCTTTTCCTTGATTACCTTCTCAGGCATCTCTTGCTTCTTGTGTCTGGATGTCAAATTTTCTATTCAATTCTGTTTTTTTCCTCAAGAATGCTTGAAAGCCCTCTATTCCACTGAATGACCATATTTTCCCCTGAAACAAAATACTCAGTTTTGCTGGGTAGGTGACCCTTGGGTTCATTCCCAGATCTTTTGCCCTCTGGAATATCGTATTCCATGCCCTTCGATCCCTCAGTGTAGAAGCTGCCAGGTCCTGGGCTATTCTGATTGTGTTTCCACAATATTGAAATTGTTTCTTCCTGGCTGCTTGTAGTATTTTCTCCTTGATCTGGGGATTCTGGAGCCTGGCTATAATATTCCTAGGAGTTTTCTTTTTGGGATCTTTTTCAGGAGGTGATCTGTGGATTCTTTCAACCTCTATTTCCCCCTCTGGGTCTAAAACATCAGGGCAATTTTCCTTGAGAATTTCTTGGAAGGATGATTTCTAGGTTCTTTCTTTGATCATGACTTTCAGGTAGTCCAATAATTTTTAAATTATCTCTCCTGGATGTATTTTCCAGGTCAATGGTTTTTCCTATGAGATATTTCACATTGCCTTCTATTCTTTCATTTGTTTGGATCTGTTTAACAGCATCTTGATTTCTCATAAAGTCACTAGCTTCCATTTGCTCCAGTCTAATTCTGAAGGAATGATTCTCCTCAGTGAGCTTTTGAGATTCTTTTTCCATCTGGCAAATTCGGCCTTTTAAGGCATTCTTCTCCTCATTGTCTTTCTGAGCCTCTTTTGCCATTTGAGTTAGTCTATTTTTTAAGGTGTTATTTTCCTCAGTCAGGCTGTTGACTGTCATTTCATACTTTTCTTGCACCTTTTTCATTTCTCTCCCCAAATTTTCCCCCACTTCTCTTATCTGCTTCTTAAGGTCCTCTATGGCCTGTAGCCAGCTTGTATTTTCATTTGGGGCTTTTGGTGCAGGAGTTCTGACCTTACAGTCCTCCTCCATGCTTTGAGCCTCTTTGCCCCTAAAATAGGAGTCCAATGTTGAACTTTTCTGTTTATTTTGTTTTATTTGCCTAGGCATGTTGCCACTTAATTACTTGATTTTTGGGCTTGTTGCCACAGTAGGACTCTGCCACCAGACAGGGGAGCTTCCGCCTAAACGTGGGGTCTTCACAACTTCCGCCAGTTGGGTGGCCTCTGTAAAGCCTCCACCCACTCTGGCAAGTTGGACACCCACCCCAAACTTCCCCCCCAGACCACAATCCAGATCCGGGTAATTTAAAGCAAAAGCGATTAACCCTCAGACTGATTGCTGGATCTTTCTACAGTTTGCAGACCAGGAGCTAGAGCCACTACTGATGCTGCAAAATGGCTTCTGTGCAGCTGTTTCTTCAGCAGCTTTTTGCCCCCAGGGGAGGAAGCCGACGTGTTTCCCAAATACTGGTCCCAAAGTCCATAAGGCACTAACCTCTCCCTTTGTCCTAGGCATATCTGTGCTGATAATTCTGGAATCACCACAATTGCTGGTGTTCTGGGGTCCCTCCGCCGGCTGAAGGCCCGGCCGCCCTGGGGCTAAAACCACGGGCTGCGCTGTTGGTTCCCAGCGCACTGTGCTTCCTGCTCTCAGAGAGCTGCGCTGGTCCTTCCTGCAGGGCTGCTGGGCTGTCCTCAGCAGGAGGTTAGCTTCTCTGTGCCGTTCTGTGGGTGCTGTGGCTCCAGAAGTTGTTCGGAGTCCCCTTTCACATTGTTTCCCCTTCATCTTTTTTACAGCATCTTGAAAAGAGCACTGGTCTTAGAGCCAGAAGACCTGAGTTCAGGTTCTAGGCTCTGATATTTTATCTGCATGACCCTGAACAAATAACATTCTCCCAGAATCTTGATTTGCGCATCTGTGAAATGGTAATGATAAAATGGTAAGATAATACTTGTAGGGGTAGCTAGGTGGCGCAGCGAGTAAGAGCGCCAGCCCTGGAGTTGGGAGGACTCGGGATCGGTTCCAGCCTCAAACTTAGCACCCACATAGAAATGACTGGCCATGTAACCTTGAGCAAGTTACTTAACCCCAATTGCTTTAAAAAAGAAGAAGAAGAAGAAGAAGAAGAAGAAGAAGAAGAAGAAGAAGAAGAAGAAGAAGAAGAAGAAGAAGAAGAAGAAGAAGAAGAGGAAGAAGAAGAAGAAGAAGAATACTTGTATAATCTACATCACAGGGTTTTTGTTTTTTTGTTTTTTGGTGAGGAAAGCATTTTCTAGATCTTAAAACAATATTGAAATGTGACATTATTATTAGCAAAATATATACCCCCTTCCTTTCAAAAAGTCTGTTATAGTGTGGGAGCTGATTAGGTGCTCCCTGAATCACTGCCATGAATGTTGGCAGGGAATCCCATCTACTGAAAGCAGAATGTGAATGGCTTCAGAGTAGCCCAAAGTCTGGATGTCCACATTTTGCCCCTTGGCGGCACCGTCACTTGGCAACTCGTCTCTGAGCTTAGTGCCTCAGTTTCCTTAGATGATAATCTGACTTCAGAGATGTACTTTTCATTCTCTGTGACTGGACTTCCCTTGGGATTTTGGAAGCAGCTGGAACAACCTTGGCACTGCTCTTTGCTTGCTTATATGGCATCCTTGGTCCATCCTACCCTCACCTGAGAAAGGCAGATGCCTCATTACAGGAAGCAGGGCCTGGGGGTGGTAGAAGGATGACCTCTGAATGGTGTTGCCAAGGAGGGCACTTGGGTGGTTTGGTCCATAGTGAAAAGGTTCTGTTCACCTGAAGTTTAGGCACCTTGCACTGAGTTTGATGAGGGGGAAAGGTTACCTTCTCTCTTCTGCCCTTGCCCCCACCCCCTTAGGCCTTGTGGCCCTGAGAATGGGGTTTGGGTGTTTGCTTTGTCTATTATCCTTTTCACTTCTAGACACAGGTGGAGATTACCTGGACCTGGGAGCCAACTGCAGCTTTGGAAGCAGGATTCTGGGCTGGATATTGCTGCTAGCCCCAGCTGGCAAGCCCAGAGAAGCCAGGATGCTGAGACTGGAGTCCTTGGGAGGCTTTGGACTTGGAACTTGATAAAAATGATCTTCTTTAATGGCCAGCCCCCATTTCAGCCCTGCTGCACTCTAGGCTTCCTTTATTATTCGGAAATCCCACCATGCCCCAGCTTTTCATACTGAAGCTTCACCCTAGCCTTGGAATTCACACATTGCTAGTACCTTCCAGCCTGTGGTGCCCCACCCCCACATTGGATGTTACCTTTGTCCTTTCCACCCCCTCAATTCCCTGCTTCCTTTTCAGCTTCCTTTTAATGGGTTGCTCTCCTCATAAGCCTCTTGAGTCCAGGGATTGCCTTTTTCTACTTGTATTTGTATTTCCAGCATTTAACACAGTGGTTGGCACATAGTAAGTGCTATATCCATGCCGGTTGCCTGAATGGCTGATTGAGAGTGTGTGTGTGTGTGTGTGTGTGTGTGTGTGTGTGTGTGTGTGTGCACTTTGAATGGTTCTGGGAGGGCAGATCTGCATTTCAGATCCTGTCTCTACCCCTTACTACTTGTGTGATCTTACAGAAGCCATTTAACCTGAGTCTCAAATGGTTTTTTTCCTGAGGCAATTGGATTGGATGACTTCTGGTGTTATTTCCAGCATGAAATCTATGATCCTGTGAATTCCTATAGTCCTTATAACCTGTACTACACAATTTAACATTTACTGTATACCCTGTGTTTTTCCCCTTATCCTATTTCCTCTTATTATTCTATGTATTATTTCTAATTTTGCAGTGGGGTGTAAGCCAACTTCATTTCTCAGTTTCTTCGTCTATAAAATAAGGGGCTGCAGATGAATTAGGCTATCTCTAAGATCTTTGTTCGATTTAAGATTCTATGATTCTCAAAACTGGCCTAGCAATTCTACTTTTGTGACTTTGTCCTAATGATTTCTAGACAGCAAGAAAAAAGACCCACTAGCACAACAATATTCAAAACTGCTTCATTGGTAATAGCAAAGAATGGGAAACAACCTATGTACCCAGTAAATGACCTGAGAATGACTGAATACATTATATTATATTAATGTACTGGGATATTACAATGCCATAAAAAGATAAATATGAAGAATACAAGGAAATATAGAGACAGTTATATGAAGCAATGCAAATTGAGATCATCAAAACCAGAACAACACAGACATCAACTACAGTTACAGAAAACAGAAAACAAAGCCAAAGGTAATAGGACTTTTGAAGGGGCTGGAAGACAATGCCATAGCCAAGATAATTTTTTTGGTTTGTCTGACCTGTTTGTTAATTTGTTTGGTTCTACTCCTGTTACAACACATGACATGAGAACTCCAGGATTTTATGTATGGTTTTAATTCTTATTTTGAATGTTTATTAGGTTATTTGTAATTATTGGTGATTACTCAGTTTATAATAAATTTTTAAAAAGAATTCTATGATTGTATTTTTTATTCTATCTTTTAAAAATTCAAAATTATACTTTTTTGTTTATTTTTATTGTTTTATAGATTTTTTTCCCCATCACTGTCACTTTTCAATTACTTCTGGCCACCAATAGAACACTTCCTTCTGACAAAAAAAAATGCAACTAAGCAAAACAAATCAACATATTGGCCACATCTGAAAATGCCCTCAACATTTTGGTCCCTCGCCTCTCAACTGAGAGGCAGGAGTTTGCCTTGACATTGGTCCTCTAAAATCACAGTTGGTCACTGCTTTGATCAGAATTCTGAGGCCTTCTTACTAGCCATATGACTTTGGGCAAGTCACTTAACCCCAATTGCCCTCAAAAAAAAAAAAAAGAATTCTGAGGCCTTTCAATATTATTTTCCTTTACATTATTGTGGTCATGTACACTGTTCTCTTATGATTCAGTTTTTATGTGTATTTCCCATTTCCAGGTCTTATCCTTCTGTCTCTCATATGGTAGTTAGAACAGTACTAGGAACTGAGTAGGACTTCAATAAATCCTTAAAATGGTGACCTCTTCCTACCATAAAGACAAGTGTCATGCACTTTTTCAGGTTAGGGCACACATCTGTGATGTCATTGGTATTGATAGCTTCCAGATGAGGAAAATTTCCTCCACCTTGGCACCATCTCTGCAAGTTACTATCTTCGACAGTTGCCTAGAATAATGGAATAATAATAAGTGAGTTGCCCAGGGTTATAAACCAGTATATGTATCCAAGGCGGGGATTTGAACTCAGGTCTTCCTGGCTTGAAGAACAGCTGTCTTATCATTATGGCATGTTACCTTTTATATGCATTCCATACAAAACAATTTTAATTTTCACATTCAGCATTGGCCCAGTAATGGAATACATCAGTTCTCAACAGTAGAGTTTCTTAACCTTTTTTTGTATCATGGAACCATTGGGTAGTCTGGAGAAGCTTTGGGGACTCCTCTGAATAATGTTTTTAAAGGAATAATATAAAATACATAGGATTACAAAAGAAATCAAAGGTTAGTGAAAATTAAAATGTAATTTCCCCCCATCCAAGTTCACAGGTTCCCTGAAATGTAGGTTATTAACTCCCGTATTAGAAGTACAGTTTCAAAAAACCCTCAGAAAGAATATTGAAAATTTTCAGGGATGTTAGGAGGACCTTATTCATTAGGAATAAATTTAAGCTAATATGGGACTGTTACTTGCTTTGCCTTTTTTCCAACTTGTGTTCTATCTCATCAGAAATTTTCACTGAGTAAATGAAGGCCACACAGGCTTCACTTGTAGACTGCCCAGGGACCTCATATGGGGAAAATTGCTTGGCTCTCTCATTGGCAGGCATCTTAGCCCACCTGCTTCTAATTGTGCACACATATCACCTGTGCTGCTGATTTGCACCTGCAGTTGGCAAATTGGCCACAGGGTGTCCAATAGCAGGGCTGGGCTCCAGCTTGGTTGGGCTTAATTAGTAGTGTACAGACGGTTGCACCTGCAGCTAATTATGGGTGCAAAATGGGCTGCATGGTGGAAGATTGGCTTTGCACTACATCTAAGTGGCCTTAACCTAGAAGGTTTTATTAATTAGCATCCTCACTGGCAAGACCTCCACAATGGTGTCTACTGGGCTTTATGCTTTTGGGTCAAAAATACATCCTTAGAAGATGGTGCTGATGTCAGACACACACCTAGAAGCCCCAAGGGAGGCATGGGAAAATGCTAGGTTCCTTGGTTGTGCTGTGTTTTAAATAGGGTACTTTCTAACAGTTCAGAAGGGAACAGACAAAAAAAGTCCAGAGAAAAATATTGCTGTTGTTAAGTTTCAAATGTGTCCAACTCTTTGTGACCCCATTTGGGATTTTCTTGGCAAAGATACTGAAATGGTTTGCTTTTTCCTTCTCTAACTCATTTTACAGATGAGGAAATGAGGCAAAGAGGGATAAGTGACTTGTCCAGGGTCATACAGCTAGTAAGTGTCTGAGGCTGGATTTGAACTCAGAAAGATGAGTCTTCCTAACTCCAGGCCCAGCACTCTATTCACTATGTCATCTAGCTTCCTGAGAAAAACATTAGTGGAAAAGAAAGCTGCTACCTAAAGATCATCTGGAAAGTAGGAAAAGGGAGAGAATGGGGGTGGAGTGGAGGAACAGGCAAGAAGCCAAGGAAAGAAGATATTTTTTATGGTGGGTGGTGGTGGAAGGGGAATGGTTGGAAAGAGATTGCTTTGAAAACTCTACTGTGCATCAGTGTAGTACAGGGTACTTGTTAATTATTCATAAGCACACCTTGACTGGACATATA
The DNA here is from genome assembly GCA_011680675.1 of Gymnobelideus leadbeateri. NCBI lineage: Eukaryota > Metazoa > Chordata > Mammalia > Diprotodontia > Petauridae > Gymnobelideus > Gymnobelideus leadbeateri. Next base: position 63,449 of record WOXC01010100.1, on the reverse strand, counting down.
GAGCTCCTGTGATACCTCTCAGTAGATAGATAGCTGGCAAAGGCCAGCTGCTTAAGCTGTGGTCTGGCTACATAAAGGACCAGGCATAACTGACCTTGGTATTCACAGGCAGAAGGCTGGCCATGACATTTCCATCCTCCTCCCTTCTTTTTCTTCACTCTACTTGGAACTTCATTTAGAATTCTCTCCCAGATTAAGCTGAAACTTTGGAGGTTGGGCTTATAAGATATTTGTTTAAAATGTATTTGTTGCTTTTGAGACAAGCAGTGGGAGGGAGAGAAGTCTTCCTGTTCATCCTTAGGGACTGAGTAATAAATGAGGAGGTCAAAAAATTGCAGAATGAGTTGAGTTGAACATTTACCAGTTTTTGTTTTGCTTTATTCACAGAGCCTGTCTCTGGGGACAGATCTCAGACATACTGATATGCAGAAGACAGAGCTGCCTTTGGATACCTTTAGCCATAAGGCAGTCATAGGATCATATATTTCAAACTAGAGACCATTAAGACCAAACCCTTTATTTTACAGTTTAGAAAACTGAGGACTAAAGAGGTTAAGCAATTTGCCCAAGATCATATGGGTCACAGAGATTTGTTTGTACATAACTTCTTATTCCAAATCCAGCACTCATTCTACTTTGCTAAGTTCCCACTGTACAGTATCTTTACTTAAATCACTGTGAATCCTTGACCCGAGATGAAGGTGAAACTTTACTCTTTTGGGACTATCATAAGGGATAGAGGAGGAAACCATGCTGGGAGTGGTCTGCTATCTTTTCCTGAGGTATGTATCTAGGATGTGACAGAGAACCTCTCACTGCTTGTCAAGCCTGGAGATCATTTGTCACTTCTGGTGATTGATGGGAAAGAATGATGCTACCAGAAGGAGCATTGCTGAGAACTTTCAACCTCTGGGTAAGAAACTGAAGACCTTAGGGGCAAAGGCAAAGTTTTCACTCTTACTACTCTAAGGATTTCAAAAGAGAAAGATGAATTTGGGAAATAAACACCTGAGGAAGGTCTTAAAATGGAATTTGGACTTCTGGACTGTGGTTTAAAACAGGAATCATGGGGTTTTGGTCAGGTATAAGGAGGTCTAGTAAAAATAATGTTTTACAAATGTATTTAGGAGATTTTAAAAGTGATAAAGGGATGAGGCAGTAGAGTAGGAAAGGAGAAAACTGCCTATATAAATTGGCCAAGTGAGATACCACAGAGAGTAGAAAGTACAACATAGGAAGATTATCAGCAAAGAGGACAAGAAATTCCTAGGAGATGATCTTTAAGAAGAAAAAAGAGCAATGAAACCCAAGTCCTCAGCTATCTTGTCATACATGCACAATGTATGGGTAATAGAGTGAACTAGAAAGGCAGGTTTGACCTCCTATGTATCACTGAGACTGGTGCAGTGGACCTAATGTGGTTATGCGAGGGCATACATTATTCAGAAGGAACAGAATACCTAAAGGAGACGGTTGAATAGCTTTCTGTGTTAAGAAGATTATACTGATATGAAGAAATCCAAGAACCCAAGTTGTAAAGCAGAAAAATGTTGGAGTGAAGATCAGTGGAAAGAAAACCACAAGTGATAGAACTGTCAAGTCACGAATAAGCACTGTGCTAGGTGCTGGGAACACAAACAGAAAGAAAGGCACTCTGTCTCCTCCAAGAGCTTAATTTCTTTTTTTTTTCTTTTTGGAGGGGGAAGGGCAGACCATTAAGGGTTAAGTGACTTGCCCAAGGTCACATGGCTAGTTTTTTGTGTTAAGTGTCTGAGTCCGGATTTGAATTCAGGTCATCCTGACTCCAGGGCCAGTGCTCTATTCACTGCATCACCTAACTGCCCCAAGAGCTTAATTTCTAATAAGGAGGGGAGCAGAATATGTAAAAAAAAAAAGGGGGCTGAAAAGAAGGTGGAAGTGAAAGAGAGGAAGGGAGGGTCCTTAAATTGGGGCATTATAGAGAAAAACTGGAGAGACGTCTAGGAGAGAACCCTGGAGAAGAATGAAGACAAGGCTGGAGTGGGCATTCTCCCTGAAATGAAGATTGTGGCAAGAACTAGCCAGTCAAAGGAAGAGGCAGCAGGGGAGAAGGTACTTCCCACATGACAAGTCCAGGAGCAGGGGAATTTCCAGGGTGAAGGAAGTCTGGTGGCATAACAGAAGGTCTGAAGATTTATGATAGTACTGATAAAGCAGAAATTAATTTACAGACCTCCTGGCCAGAAGGAAGAAATAAATGAGGTGCTAGGTAGACAGATTACAAGCCTAGTATAGATAACATATGGTAGAATTGGAGAATGCTGTTTTTGGCACAATGTCTAAGATCTTGCTCTTCCAAAAGCAGAACAGCTGACAGTCTTGAGTTGTCTTATTTAATGTTCTTTTTGTTGTTCAGTTGTGTCTGATTTTTCATGGCCCATTTGGGTTTTCTTTTTTTTTTTCTTTTTAGAGGGGGAAGGTAGAGCAATTGGGTTTAAATGACTTGCTCAAGGTCACACAGCTAGTAAGTGTGTTGTGTCTGAAGTTGGATTTGAACTCAGGTCCTCCTAACTCCAGGGCCAGTGCTCTATTCACTGCGCCACCTAATCGCCCTGTATTTGGGTTTTCTTGACAAAGATACTGGAGTGGTCGTTTCCTTCTCCAGCTCATTTTCCAGATGAGGAAACTCAGGCAAAAAGTGTTAAGTGACTTGCCCAGAGTCACACACCTAGTAAGTGTCTGAGGCCAGATTTGAACTCAGGAAGGTGAGTCTTCCTGAGTCCAGGCCCAGAATTCTATCCACTGTGCTATCTACCTGCCCTTCTTAGAGATTATCTCAGTGCATTTTAAGCTCTGGAAGGTTCCACCAAGTTGGAAAGACTTCAGATATAGGCCCAGTGACACACTGTATGTCTGCTGTCCTAGGACCAGTCCAAGTCCAGAGCAGCTCAACAATGGTTTGGCAGGAGGATAATGAATTTTAAAGCTATAGTAACTCTTAAAGACTCTACTAATGTTAGGCCATGATCTGCTTTGATGGAAGAAGGGAGTGCAATAATTGAAATCACAGGTGCTTGAAGCATTGAAGTACACTATAGAAGATAGAAGCAAAAGTAATATAAGTAAGGATGAGTCCCAGAGAGTGGTGAAGTCCTTTGAGAATGGTGTCAGGAATGCTAAAGTTCAGGGGGAATTGAAGGTGACAGTGAGTACTAGATGTAGAGAAGGACTGGACCTGTCATGTCCTTGGTATGTAGCTCTCATCGTCCAGATGAGAAAGCTGCCTCTACTGATGCAGGCTTGCATCTGCTACAACTTAAGAGTTTTAAGAGAGGATAAGTGAGGTTTGTCAGAGTCTGTGCAGTCAGAGCATGTCAGAGGTAGAACTCAGAGTCGGGCCTTCCTGACTCCCATGCCAGCCTATACACTCTGCCATTGCATCTCTGAATACTAAGGACAACAAAAGAGGTTTTTTAAAAAGTTATGTTAGGGGGTGGCTAGGTGGCGCAGTGAGTAGAGTGTCGGACCTGGAGTCAGAAGGACCTGAGTTCATATCCGGCCTCAGACACTTAATGCACACACAAACAAAAACCTAGCTGTGTAACCTTGGGCAAGTTACTTAATCCCAATTGCCCTCCAAAAAGAAAAAAAAAAAGTTATATTAGGAGTAGAAGGATAAAAAAAGGGAACAGGACCATTGCTTGAAGGGAATAGGATCTTGATCTTGGGTGATAGAGAAAAGGCTGACCTATTCATTTTTTTATTTCTTTTTTAAACCAAAGAAAATGACATTTGGACTAGGAAGGACAAAAATGGATACAAAGGAATCAAAACCTAAGATAAGTCAAGATAATAATGTGGCACCCAGCTGTCAGCAAGTTCAAGACACAGACCCAGATGAACTATATTGCAAGATACTGGAAAGCCTTATAAATGTGATTGCTGAGTCAGTAGAACAGTAGAGACACTTTAGGACTAGTATGACAAATGTCCTAATTTTGGAAAAAGGGAAGGAGGTGAAGTTTTCAAGCTATAAGCTACTAAATTTGTTTTTGATTCTTTGTCAGATTCAAGAATGTACTTGTAACCTGTAGCATACTCAGTCTTTCTTCATCCTGCAAGATTATGGACCAATTCTGATCTCAAGGACTAAAGGAAAATGGTCCTTTTTCTTTCTTTGACTCATGCTTCCACTTGAAACTTACTCCATAAGTATAATTTGTCTTTAGGTTTCCACAGATAGGGGTAAGAGGAGTCCCTAGCTCCCATACATGCATTCTAAGTAACATGCATATTAAGTATGGTATAGTCTTTAGTTTACCCCACAGAAAAGGCAGAAGATTCAAAGTACTGACAGGAAACCCATAAATAGAACCATAAAACACATAAAGCACTTAATGGCCTCAGAGGAACCTATAAACAGATAAAGAAAATATATAAAGAACTCATAGTGGTTCCCTTTGGAAGGAATTGAGTTCCAGGTTGCTGTCAGGTCAACACTGACATTTTGGTGAATCTCTTGATCTCCTATCACAGAAGTGTCAAACAAGTGATCCATAGCCCACAATACTGAACGAGATTAAGATGTAATTGGAGAAAATTTAACAAAACAAATAAAAATATAATAAAACATAGGTAACATTACATTTTAAAATTAAGTCAATATGCTACCTCCAGGGCTTGTTAGTGCCCCCTGTTTCTGTTTGAATTTGACATCGCTGCTAAACAATATGTGGAAACATATTTAAAGCCTCCTTTTTTAGTTCCTTTGGAACCAATAAGAAACAATATTTCCCCAGCCTAAACCCTAAACCCTAAACTTTTATTTTAGGAAAATGGGCAGAATAAAAGCTAAAACCTTCCCCTAGGGAAAGGGATTAAGGGTGAAAACCAAATTTAACTCTTATCTAGATAAGATCCTTGCCTCCTCTTATTTTATCCCTTGCAGTGATTGATGTTAGGTTCCACCTTTCTCCATTGATCAAAGGGAGAAGGTCCCTTTGGTTACTCCAGGAGTTCTGTTGACTTCTTGAGAGGGACTAGTACAAGAATGAATGGGAGTGTGACTTTGTTAATATTTTGGAATGTAAACTACAAACTGTACTTTAATGTATCTTTCCCTTTTTCAAAATTCTTATAAATGTTATATATATATATGTATACATACATACATATATATATATATACATATATATATATATATATATATATATATATAAAATCTTGCAGTTAGAGGGTCATTTTGGAGGGCTCAGCTACATGTTGTGAAAAGAAATGCTTGACTATTTTGTTAATGTTAAATTATTTCTGGCAGACTTAAGCCTAAATGAATGGTATTAATATTTATGAATGGTATTAATATTTTTTTCTTCAACAAGTACCTTCTAGATTAATTTTTCCCTCTGTGATTTGGACCCCCCTCCTTCCAAGGCAAACAACACTTTGGGCCTGTTAAGCAGACAAGTCCCTTTCCCTTCCTGTTGAACCTATGCCTTCTGAATAACTCACTCTAAGAGTAGTGATAAGATCTGGATCTCTTCCTCATCTGCCCAAGATGTGGTTTTAAGTCTGATGACTCCCATGGCTTTAGGGGACACATAGTCTGTTCTTTTTCTAAGAGGCATGTTGCTAGGGAAATATCCTTTTCCTTCCTAGACTGTCAGATGTCCAAATTCTCAAATTTATGGGTGCTCTCAAACTAACCCCCAAGGTAGACACTGCTCAAGAAATCTCCCTTCTCTGCCCTAAGCCTAGATTCAGGGCTCATGCTGCTTTGGAAATTCCCCTCATCTTCCAATGAGCAGATTGACATCATGAAACATTGTCCCTGAATGCCTCTGTCAGGCTGAGTGATCAAGTATGTTTGTTTCTTCCATCTATTTCTATTGGAACTCCAACATCTCTCTAGTTACTGCCATCTTGTTTGAAAGATTGTTTATCCTTAGTTTTCTGGTCATTGTTTTGTGTTCAGAAAGGTAAACAGAAAAGGAAGAAGGAGACCAGGAACTTGAAATTCAGTAACTCTTCTCTCAGGCCATCTGAGGACTAGACTAGATGTTGTCCTGATGTTCAAAAAAGGAAGAGAATAGAATCTATAAGCCATAGGTCAGTGAGGTTGGCTTTGAGTCCTGGAAAAATTCTAGAATGGACCATTAATGAGATAATTAGTGAAATCTAGAAAAAGGAATCAATGATCATGAAGAGTGCATCATAAAGAATTTCATGACTTCATCAAGAAAAGATCTTTCCAGATGAATCTCATGTCCTTTTTTTTTTTCATAGTACTATGCTGGTAGATTAGGGGAATGCCCTATACATATATGTTAAACTATAATGTAGTTAGGTAGATTCAGAATTGGTTGAACGACCAGAAACAAAGAGAAGTCATCAATGGACCCATGTCATCTTAGAGGAATATTTTAAGTGGAGGGATTTGTTTTTAGCCCTGTGCTATTATCAAGGATTTGGACACCGTGTTTAACAAACTCTCAAAACACACAAAATCAAGATTCAAAAAGATCTTAGGTTAAAACAATAGGCTCAATGTAATCAGATGAGATTTAACATGAACAAATTAACGTCCTGTACTTGGGTAGCAAATCTGTTTTACAAGTCTAGAATGGGGGAGTGGTATAGATAATGCTCAGTCATTCAATTCCACAGTTCTATGAAGTCTGGAAAACTAAAATCAGTAGTGACATGACTTATTGGGGTGTTAGATTGCATTAATAGAAATATAGTTTTCAGAATGTGGAAGATCCTGCTCTACTCTGCCTGCATTGGACTGTAGTTGGAATGTTGTGTTAATGGATGGACAGCACATTTTAGAGAGGATATTAACCACAATTAACATATCCAGAATTAACCAAATTCCTCATAGAATTACAGACTTTGAGAGTAGTAAGGGATATCAGAGATCATTTGTATCTGAATAGGAATACCCTCTATTATATATAAAACAAATGATCATTCAGGCCTTTAGCAAGAAAGCATTAGACGTATGGAATTTGAGATCATTTAAGGAGAAACTGAGGATCCTTATCCTGGAGTATGGAATTAACTGGTACATGATAAGCATTTTTAAGTATTTGAAAGGTTGTTATGTAGAAAACTAGTCTTATTCTTCTTGGCATCAGAGAACAGGAGTAGGAGAAATGGGTGAGAATGTGAGGTATACAGATTTTGGCTCTATATAAGAAAAAACTTTCTAATAATTAATGTTGTAAAAAGAATGGGCTACCTTAGGAGGTGGTGAATTCCCAATCACTTTATATGCTTAAATAGAGGCTGCAGAATTGTCAGAGATCTATTAGACTAGCTGGCTTCTAAAGTTCTTTCCAACTTTGAAAGCCTGTGAGTCTATGAAATATTACTCTCTAGGGCCTAATGTGATTTTAATCTTGAGATCTTTGAGGTGGGAGTGAATATATAATGTATTTGTAATACATAATGCATTTTGAAGCATTCTCAGAAGTCTTCTCTCACACTGAAATGCCCTAGTACCTGGAATTCTATAATTTATATTAATCTGTTTGGGTAAAACATTTATCCCCTCCTTCTGAACCTCTTTGTGAGTGTAAATGCCCCTGGAAGGTTGGGGCAAAAGGCTGAATTCATTAAGTCACTAATGTGAGTGTGAATCACAGACTTTCAGAACTGAAAGGGGACTCATAGGTTACCTAGTCCAGTCTATCTCTAGAGAATCCCTAGTACAACATGTCTAATAAATTGGTATCTGGCTTTCCCTGAAGAGTTGGAGTAAGATAGAACCCCCTTTTTTTTCCCAAGGCATTCCATTCCACTCTTGGGCAACCCTAATTGTTAGGGAGTATTTCCTTACGCCAAGCCTAAATCAATCTCGTTGCAACCTTGGCCTTTGGAGTCAGAAAGAATAAGTGTAATTCCTTTCACATGAAAGCTTTTCAGATACTTGAAGACAGCCTTCATATACTGCCATGTTTTTTTTTCTTTTCAAGGTTAAATATTCTGATTTCTTTCAAAAACAACTTGAACTTGAAGCCTCATCCTGGTTTTCCTTCTCAGGACAGTCTCTAGCTTATTAATGCCTTTCCTAAAATGTGGTACCCAGGACTGAAGACAGTATGTATTTCAGATGTGGTCTGACCAGCTCAGAGCACAGCTGGTCTTTTTCTTCCCAGGCCTGGATATTTTACCTCTCCTAAGATTTCATTAGTTTTCTTGGCTGCCGACAATTCAATTCAACAAAAACTTATTGTCTGTCTTACAGGAGGTAAGATACTAGGCTGCTGGGGATATAAAGACAAAAATAAAAACAATTCCTGCTTTCAAGGAGCTCTTTAATCCTCTGGAATGATACAGTATGCACATATCAAGTAAATATGAAGTCTGTTATCCAGCCACCTAGAGTAATGTCAAGGGGAAGTGTATAAGTGAGGAGGTTGAGAAAAGGTGCCATGTAGGAAATGGCCTCTAAGCTGAGCTGTGCTTGGAAAGAAGCTAGGGAGTCTGTGAAGCAGAGATGGGAGTGAATGAATTCTGGACATGGGAGACTATCAGTGTGAAGTCGTAGAGATGGAAGATGGGATATTGTGTGCAGGAAACAGCAAGCCAGTTTGACTGGAGTGATTGGACATAGGACTGAAAGGCAGATGTGGGAGTTAGATTTTTTTATATTCTAGGAAAGGGAAGGGGACATGCATTTAATAAGCACCTATGTGCCAGATGCTGTGCTCAGAGCTGTGCAAATATCATCTTGTTTGAGGATGTTGTATTTTAGGTGCTTATTTTAGATATTCTCTATCTGTAGTTTATCTTATTTTTCTCTTAGCAGGGAATCCCGTGAAGATTTTTGAATAGAGGATGGCATGGTTAGGTGTCTTTTTTAGGAATATCACCTTGGCAGTCGCAAAGGGCCAATTGTAGAGGGGGAGAGATTGGTGGTTACACAAACTAATTAGAAGGCTGTTATAACAGTGCTGTTGAGGAAATCCTACAGGGTAAGGATTGGGTATATAGTCAGGATCCCAGGATCAATGTCAGTAGGTAAGTGGGGTTGTGAGGAGTTAGGTAGGTTGTAGAGGTCTTGGGGGTGGGCAGGGTTTTGCACTTTTATGGAGGTGGAAGGAGTGGCCTGGTCAATGGTAGATGAAGCTCCCAGCTGCTGTAATGAGATCCCAGGGTCAGTGTCAGCGGGTGGGCAGGACCACCTCAGGGATTCAGGCAGGGTGCTGAGTTCTGTGTCATGGAGGGAGCAGTGCCACTGTGAGATAGAGGATGAAATGGGTGTTGTGGAGGTAGAATTGCCAAGACTTGGCAACTGACTGGATGTGGGAGTTGAGGGATAAAGTCTGTGATTCTGGATGACTAGAAGGATGGTAGTGTCATCAACAGAAATGGGAAAGTTTGGAAAGGAGTATGGTTTTGGGGAAAACGAGTTCTCTTTCTGGACTTTTTAGGTTTGAGATACCTTTGGGAAATCTATGTAGAAAATTCTAGTAAATAGTTTGTGATTGATGCAGGACTGAAGTACATAAGAGAGATTATGGCTGGATAGACAGGGTGTCTCACAAATCTTAGTGCAGTTTTAAGTTTTAAAAGATTTGGGAAGAAATTACTTAGATGATAATTGAAGTCATTGGGACTGATGAGACCACCAAAAGAGAATAGAGAGAAAAGGGTTCAAGACAGAGCCTTGTGGTGAGCCCACATGTAATGGGCAGGAGAATTATGATCAAGCAAAAGGAACTGAGAATAGGGGGCCAGAGAGGTAGGAGGAATAACAAGGAAATACAGTATCAGAAGTCAAGGAGAGTGTCCAAGAGAAGTCAGGAGAGGGTGGTCAACAGTATCAGAAATCTATAGATAAGTAAGGAAGAATGAACAACAAGAAAAGACCATTGGAAATCCTTAGGCGATCACTGGCAGCCTTGAAAAGAGAAGTATCAGACAGATAATTGGGTTGGTAGTCAGACTGTGAGGGATAGAGAAGCTAGTGGGAGGTGAGGAGAGAGGCCACAATTGCTGCTTGTACTTTTATAATGAATTTTGTTTCTAGATAAAAGTCAGCTGACTTTTATTGCCTTCTGAGCAAGAGTGTGCTATAAATGAGTGGATCCTAAGGACAAAGAGGAACCCCTAGACAAGACTTAACTATGGACTAACTTGGACTTAACTATGAGGCTACATATCCAAGCTCTCTTTCTTTTCTCTGCAGACACAGGAGGAGTTACAACAGGTTTGAATCCAGTTTTGGGTAGGAACAAGACTAAATCATCAGTCCTGAGTTTCCCGGAAGGCCCTAGGAGAACTGTTTCCTCTGTAGTTCACTGTACCATTCACCAACCTCCATTCCACTGCAGCAGTCTTTTAGAAAACTGGCCACTTGCTGACACAGACCCCAGGTGACATCAACCTTGGGATCTCTTCAGAGAAGGTGAGTCCCTTCACAGAAGCCCACTCTTCTGATGTTTAATGCAGGATACCTCCTCAGCAGTAAGGTGTCTCCACTTTCAATAGGGAGCTTGGGACATAGTCTACATACCCCAAGACTTCCTCCAGGACGCAAACCCCAGCATCCTGCCTGGACCCAACTGGAGCCTTGCCCAGCTGCTGACATTGACCCTGGGATTGTGTCACAACTGGGAGTACCATCCGCTGTTGACCAGGGTCATAGATCTCCCAGTAGTGCTCATTCTACCTCAAATGTACCACCTCCCATAAGGCCCTGCCCACTCCTCTGAGACCTAATGTAGGACCCTCCCCCCCAGCAGTATTGAGTTCTATCCACCTGCTGACAGGAATCCCAGGACACTGAATTATAGGCCATCTCAGTGTGCATTGGGCACGCTAACTCAGATATGGGCTCCTCTCACCTCTTAACAGCCTCTTGGAAAATTATCCACTTAACATAGATCCCAGCACCAGACCTGAAAGATTAGTAGCCCCATGCACTTGATGACCTTGGCCCTGGGATCCAATTATTGCAGCTTGAAACCGTACCCATGTAACAAAGACATCTTAGAATTTTGTAGTACCACTCACCAAGAACTGGCTGAGGCACCAAATTGGCATAAGTCATGAATCCCCCTCCCCCTTCACTTCCCAGTAGCCATTTAGAAAAATACCCATCCATTGGCAGCTTCTAAACCCTACCCCCAGCAGCTGGGAAAACAATAACCCCCACCCCTCTCAACAGCTTCCAGAAGACAAAATGACCCTGACCTGAAACCTGTAAAGGTGCCTATGAAGTCAACGGGAGCGTCGCCTGCCTGGCCAATTGGACCAAATCAACACCAGTCCCTTGATCTTGATTTCAACCTGGAGCTCGGTGTCTATCAGGAGCTTAGACCCTGAGGGAAAGCCCCAGTAGCTGCCTCCAGCTTCCCCACCCTTTCCCACCACCATGCCTGGGTCCTCATGACTGGGAGAGCATGGGTGAGGGTTCTTCAGCTGCTCTGGCCTCTCTGCCTTCCAGGCCAGAGGCAGGGAATGAATCTTCCCTAGAGAGGGCTAGGCCAGGATTTCCCCTGAGTGATCACCTCTTTCAGGGTTCTCCATTAGTGCACATGCTGTTGCTTCTAGTGGAAATTGCATATGTGACTAATAGTAATTGTATCCCCTCCCCCCCATGTGTGTATGCAGAAATGAGCAATAATGATCTAAAACCAAAGAAGCGAACACAGTTTAATGACCTTTAATCGTGTTGGCTTGTGCTGTGAGGCAGTTAAAAGAACACAAGGTTTGGATTAAAATCCTGCCTCTAACACTATCTGTGAGACCCTGGGCACATTTTTGTTTCAGCCTCAGTTTCCTCATTTGTGAAGTGAGGTGTTGGACTAGGTATTCCTAGCTCTGACATAACCCATCTTGGGGGTTAGTGAGGGACTTAATGTGGGCTCAAAGATGTGATACAAAACTGGTGGTCCAGATAATTGCCAAAGTATGAACTGCATTTACCCTCCCCAGTTCTGTTTTTGTGTGTGGTATTGATTCTTTCTGCAAAACCCAGCGGAGAAAATAAGATCAGAATTGCACTGTCTACCCCTACCCCACTTCTGTTAGCCTGGGAATCGAGGTCACAGTGATCTCTTGTACCAAAATCGATAACTTCAATCAGAACCTATCCAACTAGAAAGGCAGCTTCAATAGAACAGAGTCTAGACAGAAAAGGTGATGGCTCTTTGTCCATCCTCAATATCAGGAGATGGAGGCAAAGTCAAAGCAGTGAGAGATGTTTCCTCAACACCAGGAGCAAGAGAGAGAAATGGAAAAAGAAAGGGACAGAAGGTGAAAAACAGAGAGAGTCCAGCTGAAGTAAAGAGAGAACTCGAGTAGAAATGGGGTTGCAGGTGTAGAAACAAAGCCAGTTACTAAAGGTAAGCAGAATGGCTCGTGGGAGCCCTTTGTTACTTCAGAGGAGTAATTGTCATTGATGGGATGTTAATAGGAGTCATTATGTAGTTATTAAAAAGGGAATGTGGTGAGCTCAGCTGCATTGCCTCGCTCAGATCTCTATGTTTAACTCAGTGTTTTTGCATCCGCACAAAAGCAGTAAGACATCTTTCCTTGACAGCCTTAGAACAGGGGTTGGCAGCTTCCTCACTTAGGGAGCCAGAGAATTCTTTCATTCATACAGCAAACATCTATTGAGTTCCCGCTACCAAAATATTGTTAGTCATTTAAGAAGGTAAATAAAAAGGAATCAGTCCCTCAAGGAGTTTACAATCTAATAAGGGATGGAAGAAGGGTATGTTTGTTCAGTGACATCAATGAATCTGTGCTCTCACTGAACGAAGTAGTCCCTTACTGGTATGGATCGCATCCATGCTTTCTAATCTTGTGCTACTGTTATCCATGCCCACCGTAAATCCTCCCCCAGGATCTACCCAACATGCTGGAGACCTTCCCGTGGTTCCTTTAATATCGAACAGAAATCAGTGCTGCACTCTTTCAGTCTTCTATCCCCCACACTTTCTTCCTGTGTGGCCAGCCCACCTCCTTTCCTGATCACACATTTCCTTAATGATGCCTATTACAACATTTCTTGCATGCAAGTAATGATTGGTAATATAACACACCCTTCCAGGTATAGTGGCACTCATCTGTAATCTACACTAATGGGGGCCCCCCCACCCAGGCTGGTGGATCAGCTGCACTTGGGATTTCTGATGACCAAAAGCCTGACTGGATGTCTTCACCTAGTTTGGCACCAGTGTGGTGAGTTCTCAGAGTGAGGGTCATCAGGCTGCTTAAGGTGGGGCAAACTGTTGCAGGTCAGAAACAAGGAGGCCAAAATTCTATGTGGATCAGCAGTGGCATCCTGCCCAGGGAGGAGATAGGGGGAGCATATCTCTCTCTCTCTCTCTCTCTCTCTCTCTCTCTCTCTCTCTCTCTCTCTCTCTCTCTCTCTCCTCTCTCTCTCTTCTCTTTCAGTATATACCTACATACATACATATGTATGTGATGCATCCTACTTATACCCACCATGCACCTTTCCAATGATCTGTGAATTACTTACAATTTTGATTCTTCAGAGACTATGCTAGTATATGATTTCGAGTATGTAATATCACCAAGAAAAGATTGGTACTATAAAGGTAGGTTTTTGTGTCAGGGAACATTTAGGGATAACTGAAAATTATATATGTGTAATTCTCCCAAAGCAATAAAATTTTATATCCTCCTTATGTTCAATTATGGACCCACCTTTTTCATTTGCAGTATCTTTCTAAGGCCTATGTACTAATGGACTAACTCAACATGCTGTCCATTCAATGGCATGTAATAGTCTTGCATTCTTCATCTATTTGCTATTTTTCTGCCCATTTGAGTTACCAGGCTGATCTCTTTGGGTGACTATGGATATCATTTATGTAATATGGGTGGGTAAAGTTCCCTTAGCACTGCTTTCCCCATAATTCCATGATAATCTACTCAGGGCTTGGATTCCAGATACTTTCCTTGGCTCAGCCCCCTGCCACTAGAAATTCTTATTTAGATCCAGGCATTAGAAATAATTTAGACTTAAAGTCATAGTAAAAGCAAAGAAGGATATTTAAAATAGCATGCATGGTGATATTAGGAAAATATCAGGAGATAAATGACACAGAATGCTGCAAACCCAGTCAGCCAGCATCCCAAAGCACTTTCTTCCCATAAGCCCCATGCCCAGCCCCTAGAAATGCTGGGTCTTTGTTTCCATTCCCAAGCACAGTCTCATTATACAGTGCTGGAGGCCAAGAGAAAACCTAGAACTCTAGAGATGAACACCAAAGGAATTGCAGCCCAGGGTCTGATTCTCCATACTATTATACAAATGGATCACTGAGAGAAATCTGTGTTCCTGCTCAGTTGCTTCACAGATGACCAAGACAGAGAGACCTGGACTCATCTATTTCTATGGTCATGGATGAATGCAGTCTTGCATGATCCTTAACCAGGCATGGGGACAACACTCACACCTAGTCTAGGTTTCATATACTAGCTATACTATCAATTTTTCTGGGGGAAAGTAGGCATATAGTGTCGGGAATTTTTTTTTTTTTGATTAAACAAATGCTTTATTAACTTCTGGTTTACATCATTCATTTCCACCAGATTATGAGTTACATTTTCCCCCCATTTTTTCCCTACCCACTACCCCAGAATAGCAGTCCCACTAGATATCCCCTCATCCAATCTGCTCTCTCCCATATCTTCTCCCATACCCCCTTCGACTTTGCCATTAGGGCAAGGTGAATCTCTGAGCCCCACTGCCTGGACATCTTATGAAACATTTAATTTTAAAACTTCGATTTTCAGATCCATTCCCTTTCTCCCTTGTCACCCACTCCCTCTGAGAAGATAAGCAATTCAGTATGTGTTGTACATGTATATCTATGCAAAACATTACCATAGTAGATATATTGTAAAAGACTGCTTATATTTCCCTCCCACCTGTCTCACCTCCCACCTGGTCCATTCCCTACTTTGATCCTGTCCCTCTTTGATAGTGGGTACTTCTAACCTCCCCTCTCCCCAGAATGCCCTCCCCTCCATCATCCCCCTTTCCCCTACTCAGGAGAGTGAGTGAGGGTAAGATATTCCATTTAGTATGTATGTGATTCTCTCCTTGAGCCAACTTCAATGAGAATATGCTTTTGCCTTTTTGCCTTCCTGTTCTTCCCCTCCCCTGCAACTACTTCCCCTTGCCTCTTCTACATGAGATAGTTTGCCCTACCCTGTCTCTCTCCATCTCCTCTTGCCACTTTCCTCTCTCACCTCTTGACTTCACCCCTTAAGAATGATCCCTTCCTTGGGGCGGCTAGGTGGCGCAGCGAGCAGAGAGCCAGCCCCGGAGCCAGAAGGACCCGAGCTCGGATCCGGCCCCAGACACCCAACACACAAACAAAAACCCAGCCACGTGAACCTGGGCAAGTCACCCAACCCCAATTGCCCTCCAAAAAAAAATAATAATCATCCCTTCCCATCAAATTCAACCTGTGCCCTCTATCCATGTGAACCTATGAACATATGCCTGTGAACATATGAACCTGTGAACATATGCCATGGACCCTTCTTCAATTATTTTCATAATGAGAAAGGTTTCATCAAACACAGTTATTGTTTTTCCATGTAGGACTGTAAATAGTCCAACTTTGATAAGTTCCTTTTGATTTCTTTTCCTTGATTACCTTCTCAAGCATCTCTTGCTTCTTGTGTCTGAATGTCAAATTTTCTATTCAACCCTGGTTTTTTCATCAAGAATGCTTGAAAGTCCTCTATTCCACTGAATGACCATATTTTCCCCTGAAACAAGATACTCAGTTTTGCTGGGTAGGTGACCCTTGGGCTCAGTCCCAGCTCTTTTGCCTTCTGAAATATCATATTCCATGCCCTTCTATCCCTCAATGTAGAAGCTGCCAGGTCCTGGGCTATTCTGATTGTGTTTCCACAATATTGAAATTGTTTCTTCCTGGCTGCTTGTAGTATTTTCTCCTTGATCTGGGGATTCTGGAACGGGGCTATAATATTCCTGGGAGTTTTCTTTTGGGGATCTTTTTCAGGAGGTGATCTGTGGATTCTTTCAACCTCTATTTTGCCCTCTGGGTCTAAAACATCAGGGCAGTTTTCCTTGAGAATTTCTTGAAGGATGATTTCTAGGTTCTTTCTTTGATCATGGCTTTCAGGTAGTCCAATAATTTTTAAATTATCTCTCCTGGATCTATTTTCCAGGTCAGTGGTTTTTCCCATGAGATATTTCACATTGCCTTCTATTCTTTCATTTGTTTGGATCTGCTTAACAGCATCTTGATTTCTCATAAAGTCACTAGCTTCCATTTGCTCCAGTCTAACTCTGAAGGAATGAATCTCCTCAGTGAGCTTTTGAGATTCTTTTTCCATCTGGCAAATTTGGCTTTTTAAGGCATTCTTCTCCTCATTGCCTTTCTGAGCCTCTTTTGCCATTTGAGTTAGTCTATTTTTTAAGGTGTTATTTTCCTCAGTCAGGCTGTTGACTGTCATTTCATACTTTTCTTGCATCTTTTTCATTTCTCTTCCCAAATTTTCCCCCACTTCTCTTATCTGCTTCTTAAGGTCCTCTATGGCCTGTAGCCAGCTTGTATTTTCATTTGGGGCTTTTGGTGCAGGAGTTCTGACCTCACAGTCCTCCTCCATGCTTTGAGCCTCTTTGCCCCTAAAATAGGAGTCCAATGTTGAACTTTTCTGTTTATTTTGTTTCGTTTGCCTAGGCATATTGCCACTTAATTACTTGATTTTGGGCCTGTTGCCACAGTAGGACAGACAGGGGAGCTTCCGCCCAAACGTGGGGTCTTCACAACTTCTGCCAGTTGGGTGGCCTCTGTAAAGCCTCCACCCACTCTGGCAAGTTGGATACCCACCCCAAACTTCCCCCCCAGACCACAATCCAGATCCAGGCAGTTTAAAGCAAAAGCGATTAACCCCCAGACTGATTGCTGGATCTTCCTACAGTTTGAAGACCAGGAGCTAGAGCCACTACTGACGCTGCAAAATGGCTTCTGTGCAGCAGTTTCTTCAGCAGCTTTTTGCCCCCAGGGGAGGAAGCCACGTGTTCCCCAAATACTGGTCCCAAAGTCCATAGGGCACTAACCTCTCACTTTGTCCTAGGCATATCTGTGCTGATAATTCTGGAATCGCCACAATTGCTGGTATTCTGGGGTTCCACCAGCCGGCTGAAGGCCTGGCCGCCCTGGGGCTAAAACCGCGGACCTGGGCTTGGCTCTGTGGGCTGCGCTGTCAGTTCCCAGCGCGCTGGGCTGGCTGCCTGCTCTCAGAGCGCTGCGCTGGCTGCTCCCTGCAGGGCTGCTGGGCTGTCCTCAGCAGGAGGTTAGCTTCTCTGTGCCGTTCTGTGGGTGCTGTGGCTCCAGAAGTTGTTAGGAGCTCCCTTTCACATTGTTTGAAATTTGTGTGGGGCAGAGCACATTGGAAATGCTGTTTCTACTCCGCCATCTTGGCTCCGCCCCGGGAATTTTTTTTATAAGAATATTGAGAAGAATGCTGGAGAGAAGAGTTAATAGCCATGAGAAGTAGAAGGACAAAGGAAAATCCTCTTATGGTTGTTAGTTCTTCTCCTTTTCCTTCTCCTTCCCGTTGTTCCTCTCTTTCTCACTCTCATCCCTAAATTCCTATCAGTAGGAGTTTACTCACTTCAAGTCCATGTTAGGGGATATGTTATCAATCCCTATATCTCTTACATTGATAAGACAAGTCATGAAATACCTTGGGGAGTATGTGTTCAAACAATATTGTCTTCAGACAAGAACATTTGATGGAGTTTACCATCTGTAGCAGCAAGCACCCCAATATCCCCAGGGTGACTGCCAACACAGGTTCTTAGATCTGCTTTTCAAAAGGAAAGCAACTCAAAATGGGTCAACAAGCCTACTTTAATCAAACAAACACACATTACCTAGTTCAGGGGAAAAAGGTCAGTACTCCGAACTTCAGTTACAGAACTTACAGATCAAACAGACAGGCTTCCAAACTGTCCAACCATTATCAATATCAAAATCACAGTTACCAGAGAGGGAAGCATCAACATCTGTGTTTTCAAAGCTGGTGGGCTCTCAACAAAGGCTTCCCAGAGTCTCATCTAGTCAAATCACACAACACTTCTCAAAGTGAGCCCCAAAACAAAGCCTCTCCTCAGGGTTTATATAGCCTTCTCCTGGCTCAGAGATTGTAACAGCTTCCTTGACCCACTGCCCAATCACAAAGTAACAAGGTCTGGGCTTTCCTGAAAAACAAGCCTCCCACCACAGGCTCCAGGTGCACTTAAGCTAGGGGCAGGGAAGATCTTTAAATTTGCATTTCCATTACACCATCTATGGGGAATCTCGCTTCCATTTGGACCGGTTATAACATCCTCCATGACATGCCATGTTAGGTAAGTGTACATTGTCCCACATCATCCCAAGGCCTTGCTTGATATAGATATCAGACAGTTGTTGAACAAAGTTATCTCTGTGGTTGTATTTCTCCAAAAATCTTGTGTGGTCTTTTAAAAAATATTTTTCTTTTTTATTGTGAACTTAATAATCAACAAACATTTCAACATACAAAGAAGAATAGGAAAGAAGCTTTTATAAAAAACTATAAACTATTGTCACATACAGTTTGTTTTTTAAGATTTATATGTGCATATACATATATGTATATCTATGTACACACACACATATATATTCACAGGTCCAAATCTCTAAATGCAAATCTCTTTCCATCATACTATAGATATTTTCTCTGGATGTTTCTTTCTAGATTCTATATATTATGTAATAGTACAACTTACTGGATAATAAGCAGGCATCTGGCTAATTTAAATCTCCTGTTATACTACATTATTCTTCTGTGCAAGGTTTGTGATCTATTTTCTGAACTTTTCACCTAATTCCTCTTTCTGCTTAGGTGTTTTGTAGTATGCTCCAATGAAAAAATCCCTTCTGTTTCTGTGTCAGTTTACCTTCACCCAAATACTCTCCATGGTACTTGCCCCATATGATTCCTGTGAGTCCTTCATATGAGTAAACCTTTTTAATATCCAGTGCTACAGGGGCAGCTAGGTGCATAGAGTGAATAGAACACTGGTCCTAGAGTCAGGAGGACCTGATTTCAAATTTGGTCTCAGACATTTACTTGCTGTGTCTCCCGGGGCAAGGCACTTATCCCTCATTGCCTAAATCAGTAAATAAAATATTCAGTGCTACTTCAAACCTCTTTCCACCCTTGGCTTTCCTCTCCCTTTTAAACTCTTCTGTTCCTTTTGAATTTAGAGATATATGTCCAGAGCCATGGTCTAGTTGTAGGTTTCATCTTGCCCAAGTCTTGGTGATACATATGAAATCAAATTTGCTACCCTGCATTAAAACCTCTAGCTCTTTCTGTTTGTTACCTAAACTTTGTGCATTTGTGAATAGGCTTTTGAGGTCATGAGTTTTTACTACTGTTTCCTTTCTAGGGCTTTACTTTCTGTTAACCTCTGGCTGTCTCAACTGCTATGTTTTTTTTTCCTCCCTTTTTTGTAGCTATTCTCTATGGTATCTAACTTGTTAGAAGTTTTGTGTGTGTGTGTGTGTATGTGTGTAAACACACACATACACATAGAGTTCCAAGAGTCTTATTTTAGTTTTAAGCTTTAATTCAACTCCACTAAGACCTTTGGGGCATTGTATTCCCATAGTCCAGGAATTCAAATCCTCCCTTTTTGCCCCAGTGATTTAAGAATCTTTTCTTCTTTAAAATTTTTTAATTCTTTATTTATTTTGAATACTCATTTAAAAAATTTTAAGCTCCAAATTGTCTCTTTCCCTCCTCTCCCCAACCATTTTGGAGGCAAGAAATATGATATCAGTTATACATGTGAAGTCTTGCAAAATATATTTCCATATTAGTCATGTTGCAAAAAATTTTTTAAAACCCAGAAAAATAAAGGAGATGGAAAAAAAAATCTGTTTCAACCTGTCTTCAGACTCAATCAGTTCTTTCTATCTAGGTAGATAGCATTTTTCATCATAAGTCCATTGAAATTGTTTTGGATCAATAGCTAAATCATTCACAGTTGGTTATCATACAATATTGCTGTTACTGTGTTCAATGTTCTCTTGGTTCTGCTCACATTACTTTGTATCAGTACATATAAGTCTTCCTAGGTTTTTCGGAAATTCCATCCTGTTTGTCCTTTCTTATAGCTCAATAGTATCATGATCATATACTATAACTTGTTCAGTCATTCCCCAATTGATAGACATCCCCTCAATTTCCACAGAGAGCTGTTATAAATATTTTTGTATAGGTCCTTTTCCTTTACAGATTTTTTTTTTATCTCTTTGGGATATAGACTTAGTAATGTGAGTAAAATGATATTCACAGTTTTATAGCTCTTTGGGCCTGGTTCCAAATTGCTCTCTAGAATGGTTGAATCGGTCCATAACTCCACAAATAGTACATCAGTGTTCCAATTTTCCTATTTCGCCTCCAACATTTTTCATTTTCCTTTTGCGTCTTATTAGCCAATCTGATAGGTGTGAGGTGGTATCTCAGAGTTGGTTTAATTTGCATTTCTCTAATCCATGGTGATTTAGGACATTTTTTCATATGACTATAAATTGTTTTGATTTCTTCATCTAAAAACTGCCTGTTCATATCTTTGACTATTTTATCAAGTGGGGAGCAATTTGGATCCTTATAAATTTGACTCAGTTTTCAACATTTGAGAAAGAGGCCTTTACTAGAGAAATTTGCTGTAAATTTTTTTCCCAGTTTCCTGCTTTCCTTCTAATGTTGGTTGCATTGGTTTTGTTTGTACAAAAGTTTTAATTTAATGTAATTAAAATTATCCATTTTATATCCCATAATCTTCTCTATCTCTCCTTTACTCACTAATTATCCATCCATCTGACAATTAAAGTTTTCCCTGCTTACCTAATTTGCTTATGATATCACCCTTTTTGTCTATATCATGTATCCATTTTGACCTTATCTTACTGTATAGTGTGAGATGTCAGTCTATACCTAGTTCCTGCCAAACTGCTTTCCAGTTCTCCCAGCAACTTTTTGTCAAATCGTGAATTCTTGACTCAAGAACTTGGATCTTTGGGTTTATCAAACGCTAGATTACTGTGGCCATTTACTCAAATCCTCTTTTCGAGAAATTGCTTTCTTAGTGAGCTGTTCATTTGTCAAATGAACTTTTCTCTCTCTTTTTTTATCCCTTGCCTTCAGGGGGAAACTGTGAAGAAAACACAGCCTATGTCTCTAAGGTCTTCAGTTTCTTGTCCAGCATTTCATAATTATTGGCAATAATTTTTATATTCCTTCTGGCAGTGTTATTTGCATCTATGTGAATTACTAGAGGTGGGTAGTTGTTATCCATTTTAATAAGTCTTGGGAGGTTCTTTGTTATGTCTAGTATACATTCCCCCAGGGAAGACAGTGGACTTCTCTATTGTTGTTGCCAAGGTGACAGATAGCCTTTTCAGTACTCCTGAGAAGGGAGTCATGAACTGCTGTTACTCTTCTCTTCTCCCTTTGACCCTTACTGGATTATAAATTCTGTGACTCTACTATATTATTCTTTGGAGAACAAAGAATTGTTCTTCTTCCTCAGAGCATCTAGCTTCCTTCCTCTTCAGGAAGAGTCTCAAATCTAGTTTTAAGCTCCATTTGTACAACTGTCTTTTTCTTTTCTTTTCTTATCTGGGTAACATTCTTCTACTCTCTAAAATCCTGATAGGTTAAAGTCCCCTCTCCTCCACCTCAGATCCCCCTACCCTCACTTCGGTTTCTTTAGGGATATTTCATTGTCCCTAACAGCCTAAGTGTGAGGACATAATCCCAAATCCCTTCACTTTCTCCTCCAGGAAGGAGCTTCACCTACCTCTGAAACACAGGTAGTAGTTACTTGATTGTGAGAACGACACATTGAATGTAAATCACTCCATAATTTTCCCCACTCTCCATAATTGTTTGAGATTTTCAGCCTTGTTTTTTAAACTACTTGTGAGTATTTACACCTCAACCTTAAGCAGCAGAAAAAAACTTTAAAGCAATTATCACCTCTTAATAATTTGACAACCCCAATCAACTTCCTTTCTGTAGTCTCAACAAATGCACAGCCACACCCATCTTCTCCTCAACCCTGAACCAGCCTTCTGTTTTATCAATTTGCCCCTCCTCAACAATTTTGCTTTCAATTTGCTTTACCTTTTAATTGCTCCATTTACCTTTACTTACTTATCTTGCCTATTTTTTGGCCAACTATCTTTTACTTATTCTTCTTGAATCTAGCTTTTTAGATTTTATTCACCATCTTCCTTAATCTTCCTTAAACTTCCTTAATGCTTTTATGTCCTTCTTAATCTTTCTTCACTCTCCTCCTCTTTGCTTTTTTGGAGGGGGGGAAGGCAAGGCAATTGGGTTAAGTGACTTGCCCAAGGTAACACAGCTAGTTAACTGTCAAGTGTCTGAGGTGGAGTTTGAACTCAGGTCCTCCTGACTTCAGTTCCGTGCTGGACACCTAGCTGCCCCACCCTCCTTCTCTTTTGACCCAGAAGTAAAACCTCCTTTAGTATCTAGGCTTTGAAAATTGCTCTCTTTGAATTTTTCATTAATTTGTTCCCAATTTTCCCTCCTCAAAATCAATCTGTGACCTCCTTCCCTAGTCCAGGTCACCTTGTACATAATTTTCTTTTCCTTCTTCAACACAAGTACCCTTCTTTTCTTCTGCAGAAACCAGGAGTAAGAGTCTGCAAATTGTTATTGTTGTTGTTGTTTGTCCTCATAGAGGAGAGCACAGAGAAATAAGGGCTGACCCAGCAAAGTCCCAAAAAATCTGACTAAATTCTAGCTCATCCTTGGTTCACCAGACTAGTTTGGACAGGCACTGTGACTGAAGTGCTGATCTTAAGTGGAGAGCTTTATATTTCCCCAACTCTTGATCTGCTAGATTGGTTCTGATTGATATCTGTACCCCTAGGGCTGATTGAATCCATGTCTGGAGATGGCAGTGGAATAAAACAGTATTTTCACAGAATTATGGAATATTAAGGTTGGAAGGAACCTCAGAGAACATCTCTTGTCCAACCTGGACCTGAACAACTCTCTTTATCTTACTTGTCAAACGGTCATCTAGCTTTTGTCTCAAGCCTCTCCTCCCCCTTCTCCCATTTTACTTTTGAATAGTTTTGATCATTGCAAATTCTTATCTTATATAAAATCTAAATTTGGCCCTTTAAAATTTCTATCCATTGTTCTTAGTTTTGGCCTCTGGGACTAAATGGAAAAAGTCTAATTCTTCTTCCATATGCTACCTCTTGAAATACTTGAAGACAGCTATCATGCCTCCCTACAAGGCTTCTGTTGTCCAATCCATCCTTATATGGCATGAAACAAGGAGGCCCTTCATCATTCTGGTTGCCCTCCTTGGTATCTAGTGGTTGTTTTTTTCTTCTTTCAATATTGAAGTATTTGCCCAACATCTGTTGCATGCACACACTATGAAAAGGTCAGGTTGTAGAGGGAAGCAAACAGTGCCTCTTAAAAGTCTGGGACCAGAGCCATTTGCAGGAATTTGTACAAATCCAGCCTCAGAAATGGTTATGGGGCACATAATAATATGCAAACCAACCAGAATTTATTACTGGAAGAGGAGGCCTCTTTAGTTCCCTCTTTTTACCCATGTCACTGGTTAAGCTAAATGTAGTGAAGCATCAAACAGCCTAGTGTCTGCTTTGATTAGTTGTTTATACTATTCCTGGCTGCTGAGAGGCAGGTGATAGACCAGTATATCAATGACAAGGAATTTTAGACCTGAAGCTTCCTGGTATAGTGGAAAGAGTACTGGGTCTGGGGACTAAGGAACCTGGGTCCAAATCCTGGTTTTGCTATTTGTGATCTTGGACAAATTATTTAAACTCTCTGCATCTTTGATTTGTAAAATTAAATTTGTAATTTAATTTGTCAAATTTGTTAATTTGTAAAAAGGGGAGGTTGTACTCTAAGGCCTCTTTCAGTTATAAATCTGTGATATTGGGAAAGATAAGACTTCTCCCCCTGTTGATTCAACAAAAGAGCAAGCTCTTTGGAAGTATCTGAGGATGCCAAGTGTGTACTGCTGTTGTGAAAATGTCAAAGCCGGAGCAGATGTTAGGAAATCCTTTGACTTAGGTTTAGTATTGCCTTTACCAGCTACAAGGAAATGCAGAAAAGGAGCTGGGGCGGGGGGCCGGGGGGAAGAAATGACTTTTATCTGAGGCCCAGGCATCTCTAAATGATATACTGCCTTGAAATGTGCCTGTGGGTTTGTAACCCTTTCCAATAGTCTTTTACTGAATTTAGGGCCAGAGGACCTAGGTTGCATCCTAGCTCAAACACTCCACGACCTGTCTGACCTTGGGCAAAGCACCTTTTTTCTCTGAGCCTCAGTTTCCTTCACAAAATGAAGATCTTGGCCTAGATGATTTCTAAGACCTCTTTTAGGTCTAAATCTATGATTCTATAAACTGGTCTACTCAACTATCTAGTCCCCCTCCTTCACCAAGCATGCTTCCCACCAGGGTAAACTTAATCTGTATGGATGCTTCGGATCATATTACTCTTCCTCTCACCCTCCTTTGCTGACTCACTTTTGTTTACCAAACACCCTTTAGATGGCTTTCTTTTGTTTACCAAATAAAATCCAAATTCTCTAACTTCAAATTTAAAATCCTCAGTAATCTTCCAAATTCCAAGGTTTCTAGCCTTATCTGGCATTGCTCTCTTCCCTTTGTACATTATTCTATAGCCAAAGTGGAGTTCTTGTGATTTCTTATACTTTGTCAATACTTATACAATTGTCAGTTCTTGGTGCCTTTGTTCATGCTTTTGTACCTCATTTTATCCCCCCATCTCTGCTTTTTGAAATCCTACTTACCCTTCCAGTCCCAGTTAAATATCAGATATCACCACCGGCATGAAATCTTCACTAATCTGTTCAGCTGGAAATTACTTTTCCTTCCTTGGACTTTGTATTCAATTAAATCCAACAAGCAATTATTAAATATCTTTTGTATATAGAGTACCCTTCTAAGTATTGGAGGACATACAAAGATTACCTGGGACAAGGTCTCTGGTCTCATGGAGGTTGTAGGGGGATATGATACATATACAGTAATTACAGTAAAAATAATATAATGAGAATGTTGTTCAGTTGTTTTTCAGTCATGATCCTGATGGGGTCCTTGGGATGCATATATGTCTGTAGTATCAATCTGTAACATCAGTTTGTAAGTGGGGTGCTTTGGGATCTATGTCTGTAAAATCAATTTGTAAAACCAGTCTGTACAATCACATTTCCACCCCCACCCCCAGCCTCAGAGCATTGACTCTGCCCCTTCCCCCTTCCAGCATTCTGCCCAGCAACAACTCAAGACCTGTTTATCTCTGCTTGAAACAATAAGTTATGTAAATGTTATCTCCCTTAGTTAGAGTGGCCAGCCCCACCATAAATTCTTCAATACCTTATCTATAGGGTAACTCCTTAGTCAATTATATACCCACACTGTCTCTGATGACCTTGGTGGGTGGCAGACTGGGCACTCTTCAGTGGACGCATCGGGCCTAAAACCACACCTCCAGCTAGCCCCCACCTTGAGCTATTTCCCAGTGAATCATGGGCAATACACCTGCGCAGTTGATATTAAAAGTGTATGGTCCTTTGAGCACTGACCACTCCTTAACTCCTCCCTGATCCCACCCTTACTCACCTAGTTAGCATAATTGACACCTTAAAACTAAGCCTGTGATCCCTGGAAGTTTGCAGGTTCCATAAGAATCTAGCCCGATGTTCTCTACAGCTTAACAATAAACTTTACAATTTCGGCTTCAAAGTTTGCTTGAGCCTGGTGAATTCCTTCCAGACTGGATGCCAGGGTGGATCCCTGGCAGAACCACTTACCCTCCCCCCATCCTTATCACCCTTCCCTCTTCAATCCCATTTGGGATTTTCTTGGCAGAAATGCTGGAATGGTATGCCATTTCTTTCTCCAGCTCAGTTTATAGATGAGGAAACTGAGTTAAGTGACTTGCCCAGAGTCACACAGCCAGTAAGTGTCTGAGGCCAGATTTTAACTCAGGGAAGATGAGTCTTCCTGACTCCAGGCCAGACATTCTGTCTATTTCACCATGTAGCTGCCCCTACAATGAGAATGAGGAATGGCTAAAGAAAATGATCATATAATGTCATGGGATAGTCCTGTACAGGATATTGCCCTTCCTTCTTCAATGAGTTTAGTGCCTGCCTTATAGACTTTCTTTTGGCTTCAACTCCTGCCCTCATACTATGGAACTTTAGCCTATACACTGATGCTCCCTCAAAACCCTAACTTCCTATTTATTCGACTCCTATGACCTACTCTCTATACACATAGGTCATGCTGTCCTCGATCTTGTTATCACCCACAAAGTATTCTGCTTTGATGTTCATGGACTCTAAAATTCTATCTGGTTATCATCTTTTATCACTCCCTCTTTTCCTTATGTCTTATGGCCCCTAAGCCTGTTCTTCATCCTCAATTTGACCTACCGTTCCCCCATCCCTTGATTTTTTGTCAGGCTATCACCCCTAGACTGGCTATACTCTCCTGCCTTCCTTATCCTGACTACTTGGTGACCCAGTTCAACTCTATTCCCATAGTGTCAAACTCAAATAGAAACAAGCACCTCTAAACTCTACATGTAAGTATCCCTGAGAGCCACACATTGACTTAATTTTGAAATGTAATATTACCTATGTTTTATTATATTTTTATATGTTTGTTAAATATTTCCCAGTTCATTTTAATTTGGTTTGGGCGCACTCTGCATTTGGCCAGTGGACTGTATGTTTGACACCTCTGCTCTCTCCCCAAATCCCTTGTTCTTTTGACCTCTTGCAAGCTCCAGACTTGGATGAGTCCCACCATCTACCATATTTGCTTCTATTCCCATGCTACTGAATAGAGCTGGAGAAAGTCGTGAAGTCAGGCTAACCGGGTCCACTACTAATTTATTACATAATCTCACTAGCAAGGCAGTTCTCGGTAAGTCTTGTTGTTTTTATTTTCAGAGTATCTCTTGCACATGTTCCCCTTCTTTCTGCTCAGACAGCTGCCTGCCACTCTGGGTCAGGCCCTTACCACCTGATGCCTAGATACTGAAGCAGCTTTCTAGTTGGTCTCTCGCCTAAATTCTTTCCCTATTCTTCTCTATCCTACACTCATCTGCCAATGTGAGTTTCCTAAAGAGCAAGCCTAGTTATGTGACCTGTCTACTCAGTAAACTCCAGTGGCTCCCTATTACCTCTAGAATCAAATACACAATCTTCTATTTGGTTCTTAAAACCTTTACAACCTTCCTACCTTCCTACCTTTCTAGTGTTCTTAAATTATACTTATTTATTAAATTATATTTATATAATCATAATTATATGTTATATATTATTATAATATGTAATATTATATATTTTTATATATTATAATATAATAATAAATATTATAATTATAAATTAAATTATACTTCCCTCCATGTGAAGCTAGCCTTCTTGCTCTTCCTCTCACATATCATCCCAACTTCTAACACCAGCTCTTCACTGACTGTCCATCTGTGCCTACAATGCCCTTTCCTCACCTTCACCACTTGGCTTCCCTGGCTTCCTTCACAGTCTCAGCTCACATCCTACCTTCTGCAGGAGACCTTCTTCTCTCTGCCACCACCAGGGCCTTTCCTCTGAGGTCACCTTTTGGTAACCCTGTATTTACCCAGTTATTTTCAGTTTGTCTCCTCTTTAAGGGCAGAAGCTCCGTTTATGCTTTTCTTTGTATTCTTGGTGCTTAACACAGGTGCCTGACACATAGTAGGTGTTTAATAAATGTTAATTTTGATTGACTGGCAGTAAGAAATGCTTAACACTACAAAGTCAGAGAAATATGGGAAGATTTATAAGAAGTAATACAGAGAAATAAATGAAACTGAAAGAAAAATATAGTAATGGAAACTAACAGATCACTAAAGAAAGTGAACAAAGTGAAATATAGGATCTATGAAGATCCTGTAGAAGGGACTATGAAAAATACCTCCTAATCTCACAGCACCAAGGTGGGGACTTACTTCTAGGACAGAATTTTGTGTATATTATTCCAGATGTGTTCTCTGTATTGAATAGTTTGAAATTATTTTACTTTCTCATTGGCTAAGTTTAGTCTGGAGAAAAGAATGAGCAATAGCTAAAATGTGATAACTCATGTTATCAATAAAATTTTCCCCCTAAAAGTAATCTTGAAAAATATGTTTAAAATACAATAGGTAATTAGGAGAGGGACAGAGTGTTTGTGTGAAATCCAAAGGATTTTAAGGTCATTATCAGCTGGGTTGATCAGAGATTCATGAAGAAGGTGTCACTTTACCAGGACTTTAAAGGATGGGTAGGAATTCAATAGTCAAAGAGGGTATTCTAGGTATAGAAGGCAGACGGGAAAACCTTGGATACGCTCAAGGGAGAGTGGCAATCCTCAGTTTGAATGGAGCGTAAAGTAGCACACGGAGCAGAGCAAAAATGAGATAAGGCTGCAAAGGCAGAGTGCAGCTAGATTTCGGAGGACTTTGAATGCAGGACAGTGAGTTGGAACGTCATTCAACAGGTAATGGAAAACCACACAAGTGCTTTGGGTATAGGAGACTAGATTCATTCATGAGGAAGATTAGTCTGGGGTGGGGCGGGGGTGTGTGTGACATGGAGAGGGTAAGAAGAAGGAAGAGAGAAGAGGCAGGAAGATTGTTTAGGAAGCTGTGATGATAGTCGGGTAGGTGGTGATGAAGGCCTGTATTGAGGTGATGGAAGTGGAACCAGGAAGGGACAAATAGAGTAGGAGGTAAAGGAAAGGGAAGGGTCAAAGAGAATGCTAATGTTTTGAAGGCTGAATGAGGGGTGGTGCCACTGACTGAAACAGTGAGGTCTGAAGGAGAAACAGGTTTTTGAAGAAAAGTAATAAGCGTTCAGTTTTGGACATGTTGAGCTTGAGGAGCTATGGAAGACACTCAGGGAGGGCGGAGGGAAGGAGGGAATCAGCATTTACACGTGCCTGTTACATGCCAGGCACTGTGCAAAGCACTTTTACAAATATTATTTCATTTTATTGTCACAAGAACTCTGTGAGATAGGTGCTGGTATTACCCTCATTTTTACATTTGAGGAAACTGAGGCAAACATAGGTTAAATAATTTCCCTAGGGAAGGGGTGGAGAACCTGTGGCCTTGAGGACTCAAAGGGCTGCACTTGAGGACCTAGAGAGCCACCTGTGGTCTCAAAGCAACAAGTTCCCCACCCTAGCTAGGTAGTAAGTAGCTAAGGCTGGTTTTGAACTCAGGTTTCCCTCTTTCTACACATTTTCAGAAGGCCAATGTTACAAATTTTGATAATGTAATTTGTGGGTTATTCTCCATCAGCTCCCCTTTTATCCTTGTCTAACTAAACCTAGCCAGCTTTCAAGACCAAGTTCAAACGCCACCTCTTCCAGGAAGCCTTCACTATTGCCACAGTCAGAAGTGGTCTCTCCCTCTTCTGAATCCTTAGAAGGTATTGTTTGCACCTCTTTTATGCACTTACCAAATTCTACTTGTATTGTAATTATCTTTGTATTTAATCTTTTTTTGAGATATTTCCTTTTTTTTAAATTAAATTTTTTTTTTTTGCTTTTTTGGAGGGGGTAAGGCAGGGCAATTGGGGTTAAGTGACTTGCCCAAGGTCACATGGCTAGTAGGTGTTAAGTGTCTGAGGCTGCATTTGAACTCAGGTCCTCCGGACTCCAGGGCTGGTGCTCTACTCACTGTGCCACCTAGCTGCCCCTGTGTATTTAATCTAACCCACTAAATAGGCTGCAAGCTTTTTGAGGGAAATGACTTTGGTGTGACTCACCTAGTACCTAGCAGTGTTTTGTGCATTGTGAGTGCATAGGGATTAGGGATTTGGCTAGATCCGTGATCACACTGGTATAAAGTGCTCAAAGTGAAGTAATTACCTGTGCCAGTGCATCTTGGCACTTTCTCTGTAACTTACTGCCTAGAATGCAGAGGGGTTAGATGACTTGTCCTGGGTCACACGGACAGTATTTGTTAGAGTGGGACTTGAACTCGGGTCTTCTTGACTTTGAGCCAAGCTCTCTTGCCATTACACCACCTGGCTACTCAGCTTAATAAATTTATAGACTATACTTCTGGGATAGGCTATAACTTAACTTGGAAGCTTGGGGTTAGTCATGAGCAAGTGTTCATGGGAATAGGGCGTAAGAGGTGTTTGAAGGGAAAGTGGACATTAGAAGGGGGTGAAAGGACCATTGAAAGAAGTGGAATACTCCTTAAAGACAAACCTCACAATTTTGCCTAAACTCATGAAAAGTGTCTATTATATTGGATTCATTTTACAGTTTTAAACCACTTTCACTTATCTTATCAGTCCCTTATAATACTTGATGAAGTAGGCATGACAGACAGTATTATATCAGTTTTGTAGATAGGAAAATGAAGACCTTGAATGAAAGGTCTTGGAAATGAAGAATTGCTCTAAGGACAATTGCTTTAAGTAATTTAACTTGGGAGAGCTGGGACCCAGGTCTCCTAGCTCCTGGTTTAATATTGTTTCCATTATACTACATTATCTCCAGGTGTAAAGCCATCATCATCATCATCTACCAGTAGGTGATTTAAATGGCAGGAAGAGATTTCTATGTGTTGGCTACAGAGGGATGGGCTGGCTCATCCTATCCCAAGTCTAGGTCAGGCGAATGGGATTGTGCTCTGACTCCAGCTAAATTTTGTAGGCTGTCCTCCTCAGCCAGCTCTTACATTATATCTAGCTTGAGTTCTTATCTCTGGAAAACAATGGGATCTTCTTACACCATTTCTACAGACGACCCAGGGACTCATTTGCTCAGGCAGCATTAGGAGCTGAAAATTAAAAAAAAAAAAAGGCGGGGGGTGGGGGAGATATGATATAAAAACAGAATGTTGCCAGGTTATTGGGAGAGACAGGAAAATTGAAGCAGTATTAAATCAGTCTCTTCTCACTGTTGGTGGAAATGATCTGTCGTTATAACCACTTGTGAAAAGAATTTGCTAGGATAGAACCACAGCGATCAATTTCTAGAAAAGCCATTCTATGAGCAGGGGACAGGTGAGTGAGCCATCAAAGACATCCTGGGGAAATTGGCAGAACTTGTAATCAGAGCTTGACCAGGCTTGGAGCTCCAGTTATGGCACTCACCTCAATTCCACAAATGAACTGAGAACTAGAAGCTTCTCTCAGGTGAGGCTCATAAACTTCATGGGTGGGATAACAAGGGAGCAGATGCTTTAAAAGAGAAGATGATAGTGTTGGCTAGTGGAAGGAATTGATATGAGTCAATTGCACTCTCGGAATGATGGTACCCACCACTGAATCCTCTAGAAGGTTGCAGGTGCTAACTCAGGATGGCATGGGACAAAGCTGAGCTTCAACAAAAGCAGGAAATCAGACTTAATAAACGGCAGGCAAATCAACCAATACACAGAGGAATGGAACTGGGGCAAGGAGACCAACTAAAGGTCAGAACCAGAGAGAGCTCCTATAAGGGTATAACAGAGCAACTATAAATAAGTCCAGTGCAAAAGTTTGAATCCTGGGAAAGGAATCTTTGGGGAACAGAAGGAGAGTGGCTTTTCTCCTCTGGGCCAAAGGTGAGAGTAGGACTTCCTAGGATCCAGTGCCACAGGAACCTCTAGGAGAGAAGAAGGAGCATACTGCAAGGTTAGAGTAAGATAACCCAAAGCCTAGGGGAGGAATCTAGGGGAGGTACCACATAGGGAAAAGTCTTCCTTAATACAGGACTCATATCCAAATGACATGACTAGGAAGCAGGTTCTGGAAGGGAATGATAATTCCCCAAAATTTAAGGGTTATAGCTGGTCAGAACCAGAGAACTAGGACCGAATTGAAGCTGACTTTGGAGAAAAGGACC
This sequence comes from Gymnobelideus leadbeateri, assembly GCA_011680675.1. Classification (NCBI taxonomy): domain Eukaryota; kingdom Metazoa; phylum Chordata; class Mammalia; order Diprotodontia; family Petauridae; genus Gymnobelideus; species Gymnobelideus leadbeateri. The sequence goes on along the minus strand of WOXC01010100.1, from coordinate 31,473 downwards.
CAAAAGATGAGTCAGTGACAGAGAAGAAGGGTTAGGAAACACCAGGACTAGATCCATTTACATTTCATTGAAGGCCAGGGTTAATGATAGGCATTTATGATTTCTGAAATTTTATAACTTTCCTCCCTTTTGGGGGAGTTATGTTTAAAACCCCATGTTCTTCTGGGGATTTAGCAATAAAAATTGTTAGAAATCTTAAGGGTTATATACTTGTTTGACTCAGAAAGTCAGAAGAAAGAGAATAAATTTATGTCCCTTTCTGGTGGAACTGGGTGGGTGAGGGGAACCCAGGCTAAGCAAAGGTGATGGAAACATTGTGAGATTTAGAAGATGAACAAATTTATAATCCTGTAGGTTGGATTCCGGGGTAGAACAGGAGAAACTTTTGGCCTCAAGGCCACATGTGGCCCTCTAGGTCCTCAAGTGCAACCCTTTGACTGAATCCAAACTTCACAGAAACAAGGATTTGGACTCAGTCAAAAGGTTGCACCCTTTTCTACATCCTACTGAGGCAGGGGAGATACAAAAGGTACGATTGTCAAATTAAAACAACTTTGGATTTCTACTTCACACCTATCAGACTGGTTAATGTGACAGAAAAGAAAAATGACAAATACTGGAGGAGACATGGGAAAATTGGGATACTAAAGCACTGTTGGTAGAGTTGCTCTACTATTCTGTAGAGCAATTTGGAACTATGTGCAAATGGCTATAAGAATACGCATACCCTTTGACCCAGCAACACCACTACTAAGTCTGTATCCCAAAGAGATTTTTTTTAAAAAGAAGGAAAAGGACATATATGTACAAAAATATTTATAGCAGTTCTTCTTGTGGTGGCAAAAAATTATAAATCGAGGGGATGTCCATCAATTGTGGAATGTTTACACAAGTTAGCTGCATGTGTTTGAGGGGAAAGTATAATTAATATCAATTATATTATAAATTATAAATATAATTATGTAAATATAATTAACACTTAAAATAAAATTAATTGATCAAAAACTAAGTACCTAGTTCAAATGATTGCTTTCAAGACTCAAATGCAAAGATGAAGTTAAGTCTGGAAAATAAGGACTAGTATACTGAGATTTGCAATACACTGTACCTCTCTGATACTGAATGAACTGAGCACAGGACCCAGGGTTTCATTGAGTTCCAGCAGATTATGCCTAAAGGCTCATGACTCTACAGCAAAACTACATAGGGAATGGTTTGGGCAGCTCTGCCAGTGCTAATCCTCAGAAGACACTTCTCTATCCTGGATTGGATCTTCTGGTGCCAACTTTCTTTTCTCCTTTGACCTCAACACTGGCCTACTTGCTCCACATATAACATTCTATCTCTCACCACCATAACTTTTTGCATAGTATTCCATGCCTGGAATAGCTCTCCCTCCTTATTTTTAGCTCTTGGTCTCCCTATTTCCCATCAAAGTTTGGTTCAGGTATTACCTCTTCTATTAAGACTTTCCTGATTCTCTTCCCCAATTCCACCCCAGTTGTTACTTAGCTTATCATCATGTAATTAGTTTATTAGCTCTTGAACACATCCACTAGTTTGTGAATCTCTCAGAGCCATATCTTATTCATACATGTTCTTTTGGTATATGATTGTAATGGAACACTATTATGCTAGAAGACAAAATGAATAGGATGGTTTCAGAAAAAAACCTAGAAGGATTCAATGAACTGATGCAAAGTGGAATAAGCAGAACCAAGAGAACATCATACACAGTAACAGCAATACTGTATTATGATCAACTTCGAATGATCTAAAACAATTCCAAAAGATTTATCATTAAAAAATGCTATCTACCTCCATAGAACGAACTAACAGAGTCTGAATACAGATTGAAGCTTTTTTTTTTACTTCATTTTTTCTGTGTTTTCTGCTTTTTGTCTGTGTTTTCTTTCACAACATGACTAATATGGAAATATTTTTTTAATGACTGCACATGTATAATCTTTATCGAATCACTTGCCTTCTCAATAAAGTGGGAAGGAGGGAGAGAATTTAGAAACATCTAACATTTTAAAAATGAATTAAAAATTTTTTTTACATATAATTGGAAAAAATAAAAGATTAAAAGCAAAAAGAAAACCCAAAATGTACACTTATAAGCAAATAAAAAGAATTACTAAAATAAATGTAATTTCCGTGATTTCAGTGGGGGAATAGTGGGGGCCACTTAAGATGTTAATGAGTAAGATATGGCTCTGAGAAGCTCACAAACCAGTGGAGGTGTTCAAGAGCTATTAAACTAATTACATGATGATAAGCTAAGTAACAACTGGGTTGGAATTGGGGAAGAGAATCAGGAAAGTCTTCATAGAAGAGATGGTACCTGAACCAAACTTTGAAGGGAAATAGGGAGACCAAGAGCTAAAGAGCTATTCCAGGCATCAGATACTGTACAAAAAGTTATGGTAGTGAGAGATAGAATGTTGTATGTGGAGCAAGTAGGCCAGTGTTGGGGTCAAAGGAGAAAAGAAAGTTGGCACCAGAAGATCCAATCCAGGATAGAGAAGTGTCTTCTGGGGATTGGAACTGGCAGGAAAGCCATGTGAATCCAGACAGAGCTGCCCAAACCATTCCCTATGTAGTTTTGCTGTAGAGTCATGGGCCTTTAGGCATAATCTGCTCAATGAAAACCCTGGGTCCTGTGCTCAGTTCATTCAATATTAGAGAGGTACAGTGTATTGCAAATCTCAGTATACTGGTCCTTATTTTCCAGACTTCATCTTTGCATTTGAGTCTTGAAAGCAATCATTTGAACTAGACACTTAGTTCTTGATCAATTAATTATATTTTAAGTGTTAATTGTATTTATAATTTATAATATAATTGATATTAATTATATTTTCCCCTCAAAAGCATGCAGCTAGCCATGGACTCACTTAAATGCTGTCATTTCTATTATGAGAGTCTCCAACTACATCTGGGCTTACAGCAGGCTGGGCCCAATCCTTCAATATCTTACAAATTTCTCTTCCCATTAGGCAAGGAGACAGTCATTGCTGCAAACCTGTACTTTTCCACTGGCTGCTCAGTACTGTTGTTTGTGTCTTGTTTTAGGAAAACCAGATGGCTTCAGTGGTGTTTACTCCAGGAAACATTTTGAGCATTCAATAATAAACCCAAAAGGAAATCCTTGATTTCCCTTCTCCCCTCAAGCTAGTCACCACATCAGTGCCGGGCGAGGATGTCACTGGGGATCAGTCCAGTGTCACAGTTCAGAATTCTTGCAAATTTGTTCAAGATGCCTTCTTGCATTTGAGCTTGGGGTTGTCAGTTGCAAGAAGGAAGCTTAGAGGAGACTGATTTCTCCCCCATACTTAATGGGCTCCTAGTTCTGGGCTTTGGGCAATGATTCCCTGACCTGGTGACATCTGTAAGCCTTGCTTTTCAGCAAAATGCTGAGTAATTCTCATTTCTTATGGTAGAAGACAAGGCTGACAGGGGGTAAAGAAAACAAATGAATCCCTCTGGTATTTGTTTGGTTCAGATTACATGGTGGGGACATGTCTTTATTGGCTCAAATCCATCAAATTAAGGAAATTTACATAAAATTCCTTTTCTCCCTCCCCATTCTCTACCCTTCTAGTGTCATTCAGTTTTAGTTTATAGTTGTTATAAGGAATAGAAGCATAAGGGACAGGGCTGAGTCTCTTGTCCTGAAAATATTTAAGGAAAAGAATAGAATGCTTTCTTTTCTAATGTAGCCTGAGTGTGATTGTCTGGATGTAACTTCCTCAGACTCAAGAGGATGGACAGATTCAGAAGGCTGCTTTCCAAGGCTCTTAGTCTGTGGTTTTGTTTCTAATGATTTAATGATGATGGTAATGATAATAAAAGCACAGGCTAGCAAAGCATTGTACATATGGCACCTTGTTTGATCCTTACAACACCCTGGTGAGCTAGGTGCTATTATTATTTGCATTTTACAGAGAGAAAGAGAGAGAGAGAGAGAGAGAGAGAGAGAAGGAGAGGGAGAGAGAGGAAGACAGAGACAGAGAGAGAGGAAGAGAAAGAGATAAAGAGGGGGAGAGGGAGGGAGGGAGAGAGAGGAAGAGAAAGAGACACAGAGAGAGACAGAGACAGAGAGAGGAAGAGAAAGAGATAGAGAGACAGAGAGAGGGGGAGAGGGAGGGAGGGAAGGAGAGAGAGGAAGAGAAAGAGACAGAGACAGAGGGGGAGAGGAAGGGAGGGGGAGAGAGAGAGACAGAGAGAGGCAGAGAGGGAGAGAGAGAGAGAGAGAGAAAGAGGGGGGAGGGGAAATTATTTGTTTCTGGTTGGTGTCTGATATAGAAATCAAACTCAGATCTTAATGCCTTCCATCCATCACTGTACCCACTGTGCTATCTCTTTTTCCCTTCTCTTATTTCCTTTATTCATTCAACACACACATACTGAGCACCTTCAATGTGCAAAGCACTATGTAGGCACTTCAGAAGACACAGATGAAGGAGATGTTCCTGAGGAAACTAGAGTCTAAGGGACAGGAGGAGAAAGAAGTACTGTGCTAAGCATTCAGTGAAAACTTCTCTTATCTGGAAAAAAACATCCAAAGCATCTGAAAGGGGTCTCTTCTTCTTTCTTCTCCTCCCCCTCCTCCTTATTCTCCCTTTCTTCTTTTTCCCTTCTCTTTCCCCCTCCTCCTCCCTCTCTGCCTCCTCCCTCCTCTTTCCTTTCCCCCCACTCCTCTTTCTTCTCCCTTCTTACCCTCCTCACTTCTCCCCTTTCTCTCCTTCCCCCTCTGCCTAACCTCTCCTCTTTCCCCTCCTCCTCCCTTCTTCCTATCATTGCTTCTCCCCTTGTCCCTTTCTTCTCCTTTCTCTCCTTTTCCTCCTTCCTTCTTTTCCTTTCCCCCTCCTTCTCCTCCTCTCTTCTCTTTCCTTTCTCCCTCCTTTTACCCTTTCCTCTCCTTTTTTTACTTCTCCTTTCTCCCCTTCCCCTCTCCTCCTTCTCCTCCTCCCTTCTCCTCTGCTCCCTTTTTCTCCTTTTTCCCCTCCTCCTTTTCCCTTCTCCCCTTGCCTCTCCTCTTCTTCCTTTTCCTTCTCCATTCTCCCCTTCTTCTTCCTTCTCCTTCCCCCTTTCTTCCCCCCTTTCCTCTTCTTGTTCTTTCCTATCATGGTTTGAAAGGAAGAGTAATTCACTTTGAAAGGCAGGAGAGCCAGTGCCTATAGCTTACAACCTCTTCTTTGCTCTCATTAAACCACAATAGCAGGTCTGCTTCACCCCTTCAATTGCTGGAAAAATTCCAATGGGAGGGAAAGGTGCTTAAGTCACAGAGAAGCTCAGTGCCTTCGTGCCGTTTTTCTTGATTGGCCTACTCTTTTCCAAGCACAGTGAATGGTGAACCGGCTATGCAAAGACCTGGTAGAGAGAGACAGAGAGAGAGAGAGAGAGAGAGGACCACCCTCTGTCAGAGGATGGAGACTGTGATACAGTCAGACGTGGCAGCCACCAAAGCCTATGTGATCTCAATATGAATGAAGTCCAGTGTCTGAAAGAAAATGGGTTACAGTTCTGCTGTGCTCTGCACTGGTCAGGGCACAGCTTAAGTATTATGTATTAGGGACATTAAAATGGCCCAGTGGATGGATTTATAGGTATAAAGTCAGGAAGACCTAAGTTCAAAATCCAGTCTCAGATACTAACTAGCTGTGTGACCCTGGGCAAGTCATTCAACTGCTGTCTGCTTCAGTTTCCTCAGCTGTAAAATGGAGATAATACTATCATCTACCTTCTAGGGTTGTTATGAGGGTCAAATGAGGTGATATTTGTAAAAGTTCTTAGCAGGGTGCCTGACGCAGAGTAGATGTTATGTACATCTTATTTCCTTCCTCCTATATCCCCTATGTTCAGTTCTAGGGTACCACATGTTGGGCAGGATGTTGGCAACCTAGAGTATGTCCAGATGAAGGTATCAAGGATGTTGGAGAGACTCAAAGCCCTGTTGTATGAACAGCTGAAAGTACCACAGTGTTTAACCTTAAGAGAGCCATGATAGCCATGTTGAAAAGTCTTGAGAGCTGTCTGATAGAAGATGGATTCAACTTGCATTTTTTACCCCCAGAGAGCAATACAAGTCCAATGGGTAGAAGTTGCAGAGGAACATCTATTTATTTAATTTAGGGAAGAAATTCCTGTCCATCCATGCCATCCAAGGCATGGCATGAGGTCCCTGTCACTAAGGGCATTCAAGTAGAGGGGAAATGATTGCTTAGTAAGGATGGTATAGGGGACATTCATGGATCAGGTGAGAATTGAACTAGATAACTAGGAATTCCCTTCCAACTCTGGGTATTTGTGATTTTATAGGTATGAAATACTGATTGCCTGGATAAAATTCAACTCAGACATTTATTAAGTACCTTCCATGTGCAACTCATTATCTTTCCCCTGAGCTCCAGTCCCACATTATCAACTTCTTGTTGGATGTCTTTCCTTGAATGGCCCATAGGCATCTTAAACTCATTTCCAAAGAAAAACTCATCCCCAACCCCGCAAGCCTCCTCAAACAGTCCTCCTCTAATTTCCCTATTTCTATTGAGCTACTACCATCCTTCCCATCCCCAAGGTTTGCAACATTGGAGTTAGTCCTTGATTTTCACTTTTCCTCAGTTCCATAACCAATTTACTGTCAGGTCTTGACAGTTTTATCTCTATAAAATATCTTGCATCCATATCCTTCTTCACCCTCATAGAACCACCAAGCAAGATCCTCATCACATCTCATCTGGACTCTTAAAAAAGCCTTCTATTTGGTTTCCCTGCCTCTGGTCACTGCTTTCTTTAATCTCTATTCAGCTGCCAAATTGAAATTCCTAAACCTCATGTCTGTTCTTTTCAGTCCCTTGCTAAAGAAACTTCTAAGGCTCCCTGTTGCATTCCTATTGTACAAAATATAAACTCTTCTTCTGCTTTGGAAAGCCCTTCACTAACTGGCTGTAACCTATCTCAAGTTGATATCACATTATTCTCTCTCACACATTCTTATTTTTTAAAAAAAAGAATTGTATTTTATTTTTTTATTCTGAAATTAACCCACATCAATAAGAACACTTCCATATACATAGTAGAAAAAAAGGATTCAGTTAGTCAGTTGATAACCCTCTATTAAGTGCCTTCTATGTGCCAGGTTCAGCAGCTGGTGGTGCAGTGGATAAAGTGCCAGGCCCTGGGGGCAGGAAGATGAGTCTTTCTGGGTTCAAATCTGGCCTCAGATACTTACTAGCTATGTGACCCTGGACAAGTCACTTCACCCAGTTTGCTTCAGGTTCCTCATTGGTAAAATGAGCTGGAGAAGGAAATGTTGAACCAGTTCAGTATCTTTGTCAAGAAAACTCCAAATTGGATCATGGAGAGTCAGACACGACCAGTAACAATTCCACAATAACAACAACAACCACATGTGCTAGACATTGTGAAAAGTGCTAGGAATACAAAGAAAGGCAAAAGACAGTTGCCAAGGAGCTCACAGTATAGTGGGGGAGACTATACATATAAACTATTTACAAACAAACTGTCTACAAGATGAAAAATAAATCCACAGAGGGAAGGCATTAGAATTAACAGGATCAAGAAAGGTGTCAAGTTCTGAAATAAATGCATAAAGGGAATATTACATTTGATATTGACAATGTTAAAGTTATTTTTTCTGTCAAAGGCTTCCTATAGGAAGTGGGATTTTAGCTGGAATTTGAAGGAAGCCAGGAAGCAGAGATGAAGGAGAGCATGCCAGGAATAGGGGTCAGTCAGCAAAGATGCCCAGAATTTCCTGTACCAGGAATATTAAGGAGGCCAGTGTCATTGGATTGCAGAGGATGGGTCTGTGTGGGAGGATGTAAGCTGTAAGAAGAATGGGAGTGAGGACAGTAGAGGGAAGATTATGAAGGGCTTTGAATGCCAAACAGAGGATTCTATTTTTGATCCTGGAGGCGATAGGAAACCACTGGAGTTTATTGATTGGGGGTGGTGACAGTGAGACCTGCTCTTTAGGAATATCACCTTGGCATCTGAGTGGAGAATAGACTGGAGGTGAGATTTGAGTCAGGAAGACCAATCAGCAGGCCCTTTCAATAGTCAAGGCAGGAGGTGATGAGATTACCTCGCCAGTGTAGTTGTAATGTTAGATTAGAGAAGAGGGAATGTCTAAGTGGTGTTATGAAGGTAAAACTCAAACCGTGGGGACGATTGGGCATCATTATCCCTATTTTATAGAGGAAAAATGGAGACTCTGTAAGATTAAGTGACTCATTCATGGTTGTAAGTCAGGCACTCATTGAAACTTGCTTAGCTGCTTGCTTCCTTATACTACTGTCAGAGGTGAGATTCGAAGTCATTGTTGCCAGGTTGCCATTGGGTTGCAGGATGAGATTGGATGTAGCTTAGATTTATTTTAATTTTAATTATCAGTGAAAATGTATTTGTTGGTACTGAGGATAGAGATATGAAAAGACAGAATTCCTGCCCTCAAGGAACTTACATCCTAATAGAGAGAGGTCACACAAATGGTGGAGTGAGGGCAGGGAGTCACAGGGCATGGTGAGTGAAGCCACTGGGCAGGAGATTGTTATACTCTTCCTAGTATCAATGGCAGTATGAATTTGATTACTGTTCCCAGAACAAATGGTGAAACTGTAGAACAGAGTAATGTTGGGAGTGGGGTGGTGCATGATACACTTACCAAGATGATGCCTTTCTAGGATGTGTTTCTTGGGTGGGTGGAATGGGAAGCATGCTTTGATGCCATCCAGATATGGCAGGATTGGTGGGTTTCCTCTTGTGTCTTCACCAATCAGGATAGCTCAGCACCAGTGTGGAGAGTTCCAGAATTTGGGGGAACTACTGATGTTCATCAGACAGAGTTATTTCAAAGATAAGCCATTATAAATTCAACTAATTTCCCAGAAGGCAATGATTTCCTTGCCTTGGAAAGGAGGGGGAGAAAGGGCTTCAATACAGCAGGTGCAAGATTAATGAGATAATGGGTAAGCCAGTGCTTTGAAGACTGTAGAGGACTATGCAGATGTGAGGAATTATTATTAGTAAATGTCTTTGGAATTGAATTTTCCTGCAAATGAAATGTAGGCTCTTCTGGTGTGAGATGGTACCTACTTGATTAAAAACTCCTGGAGGGCAAGGACTGCCATTTGTCACCTTTTCGTTCCCTTGGGCCCAGCCCAAGGCCTCAGAGGTGGTAAGAACTAACTTCGCAAATGTTTGTTGTTGAACCTGATAAGCCACGTAGATAGAGGTGGTCCCTATTGTTTTGGGAGTCAATGAGACTGTCTCTGTGGCCTTTCCTAAAAGCAGCTGCTTGTTTTGAGCAGGTGCAAACTTTTTTTTTCTTTTCCCTCCTTTTTATGAGAATGCAGACTTCACTTCATTCACATGCAGCTCATCAATTGAGCGGAATGTATCACAGATGCCACTGAACTGCACACTCCAAGATTTATAGAAAGCCACTCCTTTGGGCTGGTTTCCATTCACAGATTGCTGTTCTAGCAGGTTTATGTTGTTTCTTTTGGTATAGGCTGGAGTTTTGCATCTGATTTCATTTGGACAGAAACATCTCATTTTCTTGCTGTGAAATGCCAGGATCTGGAAAGTTGAAATCTTTGGTGTTGACTTGGAAGTTTGTGTGACTTTTAAAAAAAGAATCCATACTGGATGAACAAGGAGGGTCGTGTAGTAATATGGGTACAAAAAACAAATGACCAAGTTTCTGACCAGCCAGTGGGATGGATGAATGGATGGATGGATGGATGGATGGATAGATAGATGAATAAATGGGTGGATAGATGGGTGGATGGGTGGATAGATAGATGGGTGGATTGGATGGTTGTGGCAGTGATAGTGTGATGGTGGCAGTGATGGTAGTGGTGGTGGGGGAGCTAAGAGGCTGATGGATATTTGTGTTGGGAAGGCATTACACAGAATGTTCATGACACTGATGTTCATTAGACAGAGTTATTTCAAAGATAAACCATTACAAATTCTGGAAAACACTTGAGAGATAATTGGGTCCAATACTCTTTAATTTACAAAAGAGGAAACTAAAGACCAGGGAAGTTAAGTAATTTCCCCAAGCTCATAGAATGGGTTAGTAGCAGTTTAGAGCCTAGTTCTCTTCCTACCAGTCTAATGGTCCTTCTTTTTTTTTCTTTTGGAGGGAGAAGGTAGGGCAATTGGGGTAAAGTGACTTGCCCAAGGTCACTGGCAAGTTGTGTGTGTGTGTGTGTGTGTGTGTGTGTGTGTGTGTGTATTAAGTGTCTGAGGTGGGGTTTGAACTCAGGTCCTCCTGACTCCAGGATGAGTGCTCTATTCACTGCACCATCTGGCTGCCCCACAAAGTGGTCCTTCTCTTATGCCATACTGATTTTTCTCCCTTATCTATGGCAACTAGGGCCTATTACCAACCAATGGGAGACAGGCCCTGCTGCAGCCAGGACAGGAGAGCCTCTTAACCTCTAAATAGGGGTGTTGTGAGGTTCAAATGAGAACATTAGTTTAAAGCACTTTGCAAACTTTAAAATGCTATATAAATACCAGTTGTTATTATATGACTATTATATTAATTACATTAACATAATTGATCATTTAGTAATGTATTAATTACATCAACATAATCAACCACACATTACTTGATTATATATTAAACATATTTAAATAATTATGTTAATTATTTAATAATATCTCAATTATATTAATACAATTAATTATATATTAATTATAGCCTCCAGTCTGGTGATGACTCCATTCCTTGAGCTTTCCTGCTGAGTTGAAGCACTGTTTGTAGAACAAATGTGTGCTGGTACGCTGAAGTGCCAGTAAATGCTTAATGTTGGGACTCTCAAAAAATGTACATCCACAAACATTTCAAGTTTTATCTGCATTACACTTTTAAAAGTCTAGACCATCAGCTAAATAATATATCAAGCTCTGACATATAGCAATTGCTGGTTTCTGAGGTATAAATGCTCATACTGAAATTTTAACATTGACTCTCAAGGTGGTTAGAGCTGGCTTTGAGAGCACACCCTTTCCACTAAGGTTCCTGACAAACAGAATCATAACTGGAATTTTATTTTTAATTAATTAATTATTATTTTTACCTAGGGCAGACAGAGTTGTTGCACAGACTACAGGCTGATTGTGGGTGTAGTCTCATCTGGAGAGAGAGGCGATTTGGCCTTGGCCCCTGGGACAAATCTACTATAGTGATAGGACCCTAGGATTTCTGACCTGGGGTCAGTTGTACTACACACGGGGCCAGTAGAGGACTACCACATGGAAAGAAAGTGTGTCCTTCTGCGAAGGACGCACTTTCCCAGATGTCAGCACCCTGGGACAAAGTCCTATTCACTGTATCCGAGTCACAGCTCTGCTTCTTAGCAAAGAGGCTTATCTGGAAAATACTTTGTCTAGTACCTGGGGTGAGTCCTTGGACTTCAAGTTATAGGTAAATTGCTCAGGTAGCAATGACTTCTGAAATCTACTCAATTTCAGCTATAGTAATTCACTAAGCAATGTAAACAACTACTCATTTTGTCTTTACAGTAACATTCAAGGTCTTCATGACCTGACTAGGACATTTCTTGGACATTTGCCCAAGACATCTGGTCTCCTTAAGCAGGACCTACTCTAGACAAAATAATCCAAAGGAGACTTTTTCTCCTGTTCTCACCAGCCTCTTTTCTTTTTCCCAAATATGTGTATACTCCTCCTCTGCCTAAGCCGGCATCAAAACTTGTACTCAGAAAAGGCTCTGATCATTGAATTTATACTATCTCATGGGAAGCATGCCAGATTTTCAGAAAAATCATTGGACTAAGAGTTAAAAGTGGGTTCTGGTTTGGCCACTGTTTGACACTGGAGAAATCACTGTCTCTTTCTCAGATTCGTCTGGATTTTTAATATTTTTTTTTCCTGTGAAAGGTTTCTTTTGGTGTGAAACTGGATCCAGAATAATAATATGGGCTATTTCTCAGGAAGTGGAAGGAAACAATGAAGAAGAAAGTTGGCAGAAGTATTCCATTCTTGTATTCTTTGGAACTCTAGGGATAGACTACTCCCAGGATAAGGTGGAAGGAACAGAGCAAGAGGCAGGAAAGGGGGCAGATTCCCTCCTCCCTTCCCAGTACCTTTTGAATCAATTATGTATGTCTCATGACTTGTTCATCTATTTCTGGATCTCTCTGTCTAGAAGCAAATCCACTGCATTAGGATTCCAAATCTTGAGTGGAGTCTGAGAAGTGGAAGTATCATTTGCCAAACTGTCTGATGAGCTCAAATAATTAAATGTGGAGACTCAATTGGTTACTCAACAAGCATTTTTGAACACTTTTTCTGTGAGTAGTATTGTTGGAGGTGGGAGGTGGGGGGTAGGGGGTAGGGAGGGCATGGTGCTGGAGCAGACATGGTTCTAGTCTAGCTAGGGAGACAAGACTGACACATAAAATAATACCAAGAGCTGAATAATACAGTAAAATGATGAATGCTTATAAGGCAGAGAAGAGGGCTAGAGTCAGGGTCAGTGTTTAATAGCCAGCTCTGGGCCTGGGGTGGGGGGAGTATTAAGATACTCTTTTCAGTTTAATCTACATTATTAAAATTTTATCCATCACTTTCTTAAGTCTAGACAAACCACAAAATATTAAATTAGCCCTTGATTTATAACATTTGGCATACTTCCAAAGTGTAAGTTCTCACATTGAAAATTTAATAATTGACTCTTCAAAGCTGTTTGATCTGGCTCCATCCAGTAAACTCCTGACTACAGGAATGGTAGCAGTAGTAGTAGCAGTAGCAGTAGCAGTGGTAATAAATACTACAGTAATAGAAGTAGTAGTAGTAGTAGTAGTGATAATAGTGGTGGTAGTAATAGTGGTAATAGCACTGGTAGTAGTAGTAGTGATAGTGGTAATGATGGTAGTAGTAGTAGAAATAGTCATAGTAATAGGAGTAGTAACAGTAGTAGTAGAAGAAATAGTAGAAATAGAATGGACCTTAGAAATCATCTAGTCCATTTTCTTCATTCTTTAGGGTAGGAAATTGAAGCCCAGAGAGGGGAAAGAGATATACTCAGAGTCACACAGGTAGTAAGTGGCAAAGCTAGAGTTCAAATCCAGATCCCTCTGATTCTAAATTCAGTTTTCCTTCCATGGTGCCCCTCTTCCCGACTTAGTGTTCTTTCATATTGTAGGTCATCTCTTCCTCAAACACAGGCATCTGCTTTGGTGATTGGATGCCTCTCTGATCAGAGAATGTGGCGGTAAGGTCCCTCCCCACTTTCCTTCCTGAAAAAAAAAAAAAGTGGCTTTACTTTCTTCTGTAAATTTAAAACAGCCAAAGGGTTTCTGGGATTTTGATTCCATTCTGCTGACTTGATTGTGTTCTCTGACCTTGGAAGAGTAATTTTCAGGATGGTTGCTAATGGGCCTTTAAAAAGATGACAATAAAATAGTCCAGAATTCAGACAAACTAATTTTTTTTAAAAGAAAGAGCAAGACATTTGACGTTGTCTCCTTTCAGCACTTTATTACAAAATAGCCATTAGGAGAGCCTCAAATCCTCCCCTACCCCCCAGATGAACTTTTTCTGCCTTGATGTTGGAACTGAATCTATATTTAAAAATATCTTCCCACTTGTACAAAAATCACATTTCCTCACTGGGGTAATGTAATGGCCAACTTCTGACCTCTTGTTTTTATGTTCCTCCCACTGTGAAGAAGAATTGAACATGAGAAGCAGAGAGCTAATGACTGCCTTGCCCCAGTCAATCTAGAGAACTGAAAGGATATGGCTGAAAGATATACTTAAATATTAAAATACACTTGTGCTGTAAATAATATTTGTTTTTCTCCTGTTCTAAAGGCCTCCTTAGTCCCTTGATCACTACGCACCCTGGTGCTCTTTTGTAAGCCCTGGCTTGGTGATTCATCTGGAGTTCTTTGCCTGTTGGCCCTAAGGGATGGAAATGAATAATTGGGTCCTACAAGCACTTACCTGGGAATGAGTAATGATTTAGCCACGAGACTTGTACTTTCTGCTCTAGTGGATATCAAAATGATATTTGGTCAGCAAGCAGCTTTGCCTGGGAAAACTAGCCCCTTTGGGGTTTTAGCCAGGGTTTGATGGGCTACAGTTCAAAAAATTCTCAGAGAGAGCTAGGAGGGAGCAGGATACCTAGATTCCAGTGTGGTCTGTGCCTAGGGCAAGAGACCAGATTGTAGAACAGCCTTGCTGGAAAATTGGGCTAGGAGACAAAGGTGTATCTTGGAGCAGCTGGGGTCTGGGGTGCTCTTCATTCTTAGAAAAAATTTTGCAAAACAGCTTTTTTAGGTCTTGAAGTCAATCTCATGTTCTTTAGCAAGTAGATTGTCTCCTGGGGACCCAGGATCCCTGGAACTACTGTTTTGGTGGACTGAGGGAAGAAGACCATCCTGTTATCCCTATTATGGATGATCCCTCCAATTCATAAGTCAGTGGTGAAACTGCAAGCATCTAAGCATCATTTCCTTGAGCAGGGATCCAAATGCAGCTTTTCCAAATTAATATAGCCTATGTTTTGGAGGGTGGGTATGGTAGGAGAGAAATGGGTGGGGGTAGGAGGGAAAGAAAGAGAAACAGAGACAGACAGAGAGACAGACACAGAGAGAGACAGAGAGACAAATAGAGAGACAGACAAGAAGACAGAGAGTAAGACAGAGACAAAGACACACAGAGAAACAGGGACTCACAGACACAGATACAGATACACAGAGAGACAGAGATAGAAAGAGAATAAGAGACAACAGAACCTCCAGCTTTTTTTTGACCTTTTAAAGACCACAAGATGGGTAACCTTGTCCATTCTGCCTCTATAAACTCAGTTTGACTTTTCTCAGGAGAACTTCTGTCTGCTCTTGGAATGTGTGTCTTTATTCCTAGCTGCATAGGTTGTCTCTTACTAGTTTAGTCTCTCTGGTAATATGGTCAGTGGGGAGGAGGGAGGAAACAGAGATAGAGACACAGAGACAGAAACTCTCTCCTTCCCTCATAAGCATTTTCCTCTCTGGAAATTCACTGCTCCTAAATCTGGAGATTAGGAGTGCTCTGCTACCCAACTGACTCCCTCTGCACTAGCTTGCTGCTTTTCTGGGTTGGCCTAAGAGACATGACTTGATCTTTAATCACAATCTGTTTCCTGGGCGATGTCATCTTTCTTTATTCAATGACCCAAAGTCCTGGAATCTTTCAGATTGATTAAAAATCTATTCATACTTCCTCCACTTTTGAGTGACTGGTTGATGGATTAGATTATTGAGATATCTGGGTCTCCTTGGATTATTTTGGGCTGGAGTGAATCCCATATTCATAGACATGCATGTTTCAATTGTGTATTGAATACCTTCTATGTGTAAAACTGTCCCAGGTGTTGTAGGAGATTCAAAGACCTATGGTCTCAGGGATCTTGGATCCTTTTTCCTCTGGTTCAGATTTCAGTCCCTTTATACCTTTTCATCTGTGTTATTCTTTTCCAGTTCTTCCTATAAATCTTCTCCAGCAGATCTCTGCCTGAGGTACTAAAGACCTTTTTCTGGCCCTATTAATATTTCAGGTCTACCAGTGCAACACACAGGCTGTCCATCAATCTTGTTATATGACCAACCTGCCCAACTCCTTTTCTCATCACATAAGTCCTTGATGATGCCTTTTATGCCAGCTAATCCTACCTTTTAAAAAATTGTTATTACCTGCCATTGTCTGGCATCATACAACTCTGTAGGGCTTTAAATTGAAGAGTGGGTACTGATCTGCATTGTTAAAGGGAATTTGCTCACTGGGAGTTCCCCTATGCCAACAGATCCTATCCAAAAAATAAGAACAATAACAATAAGTGACATTTGTGAAGTTCTTTAAGGTTTAAAAAGGCTTTTTCATATAGGCTGTCCCCAAAGTCTTCAATAACTTGAAACTGCATTAAGGCTTTTTTGATACTCTGGTAATGAGTTGGTTTGGTAGATTGAACAAGTGTTAGTATTCTCATTTTACAGATGGGGAAACTGAAGCTCAGATGAATGAACTTTATTAAAGTCATGCAATTAGTAACATGCAAAACTAGGATTCAGACCCAGGTCTCTGCCTCCAAAGCCCAAGACATCCTCCATCAGAACGAACTGCCACTGTCCCAAAGCTGAATCTCTCATCCCTAAACTCAGTGATATCTGTATGATTTTTTTTTACCATCTTGCTAATGAACTCCACAGTTTATGCTTCTTGTCTGATTAGTAATGCTAGAGAATTAACCAAGCAAGAATAATTCATTAGTCTGAGCCAGGTTCTGGTCAAGTGCATTGTTTTTCATTAGTTGCTGGGAGTGCTCTGATCTTGCCTCCAGCTCTTTTCTTGGGTACTTGGATGGGATTTATTTTGTGCAGATGTTTTTGCTGCTGCAGTTGTTTTTCTTCCAGTGAAAAATGGCCCTGCAGAGTCACATTAGAAAGTAATTCCAGTGGGGTGGGTGCATATGTAGAGTTTTTCAAGGTGAGTTTTCCATCCGCTTTAAATTAAGCAACATAAAACACTCTGAGCTTCGAAGATTCAGCAGTGGTGAATGTTGTGGATGGGTGAGTTTTAAGACCTCCATGCTCCCCAGCCGCCGGTTGAAGACTTCATTGGAAGGTTGGAAAGAATTTGGATCAGCCCTTGTTTTAGCCCATCCTTTTCCCAGTCTGACATGGAGATCCTGTAGCAGAGCTCTGACACTATTGCAGATAATAACAACAACAAGAATTTGTATTGTGTTTTAAGGTCTGCAAAGGATTTTCCTTATATCAAGAGATAACTGAGCTTTGGGAATCCCTTAGGCTGACTTCCTCCCAGCCACAGGAGTATAAGGAGATGCTAGATGTTTCTAGGAGTCAGACACAGAGAGGATGAGTTTCATTGACTTGTGAAGTTCTGATGGGCCTCTGCATTTCTAGGGACTGGTGCTTTTGAACTCTTACAAAGGCTGTCAGAGTGTTGATTTCTTAGTCTTCTGAATTAGCAGTCAGGACTGTGGTAGAGTGGGGAAAAAGCACAAGTGGATCAGAAAGCAAAGACTTGGGTATGAACCCCAATCCCTTCACTTACTAGCCATGTTAATATGAGTAAGTTACTACCTCTCTGGGCCTCAGTTTCCTCAAATATAAAATGGGGATATTAATACTTACCTATGATGAGCCAGGGTCCTCTCCCCATGCTATGTAGGTTGTACTAGTTCTTTTCTTTAAAGCAAAAGAAACTGTCCTCAAGAGCTGATTGGCCTAAGGGGCTAAGGTTCAAGCTTCCTAGCTGTTGATAAAGCTTCCTATGACTGTAGGCTATATTGATGTGACTTCTTGTTTACCTAAGAGCAGAAAGGAGTGTGGAAAATTGGTTCTTCAGACTTATCTCAAGACTGAGGGTATCACTACACTCTGTCCTATGGGCCAGGCATGCCTTGTTTATCCAGCTGAGTTCTATATACTTGAGTATCCTGTCTATGCTATGGCTAAAGTAAACCTTTTATTTTTATTTTTTAAAAATTATTTACTTTACTGCTAAATGACCTACAAATTTCTCACTTCTTTCCAATATTGGACCTAAACTACCTGGCAACCAACCTGAGTCAGGGTTAAATGAGATGATTTATGGAAAAAGATAATATTATCATATAAATGTAATCTAATATCACTGCAGTTGTGGTTTATATGGTGACTATTTAACACAGTTAGTTAGTTAGAACATGGTGTTAATGAGACTGAGATTATTAGTTTGATTCCTGGTGAACCAGCCATCTTTACCCTGTTCTATGGCTAGAGATTGTGTCCCTATCATTTATAAATCATCCAAAAGTTCCCAGCTGACTCTTAACTCAAACCACTTAGTTTACTCCTAATCAGTAGACCATTGGGCAAAGGTGAGTTGTTGGGAGTGAGAGAATGTAAATGACTCACTGCTTAGCCATCCCAACTACAGATGAAAAACTAGTCCATAATGTGCCTTAGTGACTGAATGCTAGTCACATCATCTCTGTATCAGAAAAGATAATATGATGAGTTCTTCTGTTCTTTTCTGTGTTAAGGTCATAGGCAAAAGTGAAACCATGTCCTTCCTATGACTCACATCCTGAGCTTTTCAGTTGCTTGTGAAGATGCTGGGCAGTGCTTGAACTCTCTATACAAGCAAGAGTAGGGGTGACTTGGAATAACACAGACTCAAATGCACTTTTTGTGATTTTTCTGCCACAGAAGCCTTAGTAGTGATGTATAATGGAAGTGGGAGGGTGCCCACTCGCCTACGTGTCAGAATATGTAAGGTCCAGTCTAGACTCTGTCACTAACTGTGTGACTTTGAAGAAGTTATTTCTTTCCCTGATCATAAGCTTCTTTACCTGTCAAATAAAGAACTTGGACCAAATGATTTTTAAGTTTCCTTCCAGGTCTCACATTCTGTAATTCCAAGATTTTTTTCCCTTCCATGGTTTAACATATGCTATGGTTACATAAAACATGGTTGCCCTGGGGACTCCAAAGCATGAGGGTGCTAAGAATGTTTCATCTCAAGCTAGTGAGTGAATGCCTCCTGAAAGAAGTGAGAGGGTGAAGAAGGGGAACGGATCAAAAGGACTGTCTATTTTTGTCAGGAATGTATGGCACAAGGACTTAGTTGAGGAATCATCTGAGGACCCTCATTTCTCTGTCACTGGTTCAAACTGGGGCTCACTGAGTGTGACCTCTTAGTCTAGCTTAAATGATGAAAAATCAGTTAGTAAATAGTAGATCCAGAGTCATATGACAGGCAAAATTAGTATCATTTGAAAGACATTGGCTAGACTTTCCTCCCAAATTAAATTCCATATCTAAAGATTCATTTCCCCTGGTTTTTAGCACTCTCCTTTTTGAAATTATTCTGTAACACTTGCTTGTATAGACTTATGGATAGGTTATATGCCTCATCCCCATACTTTTTTTTGGCTTTATACCCCTAGCACCTAGGACAGTTCCTTGCATATACTAGAGTTTAACAAATATTTGTTGAATTTGGATTCTTTTGGATTAAATACTGACCCCCCACTTCAAGCAAGGGGAGGCTAGGTGGTGTAGTAGGAGCTTGGAGTCAGGAAATCTTGAGTTCAAATCCAGCATCAGACACTTATTAGAATCTAGTATGACCCTGAGTGAGTCACTTAACCCTGTTTACCTCAATTCTTTATCTGTAAAATGAGCTAGAGAAGGAAATGGTAAACTATTCTAGAATCTTTGCCAAAGAAAACCCCAAATGGGGTCATGAAGAGTCAACATGACTGAAATGACTGAACAGCAAACCTTCAAACAACTGCTATTAAAATGCAATCATTTCTGAGCAACTGTAGCATGACATAGGAGAGGGAGAGATTGAGAGAAGGAGAGAGAGAGAGAGAGAGAGAGAGAGAGAGAGAGAGAGAGAGAGAGTTAGAGTGAGCGCAGGACCCCAAATCAGGAAAATCTGAGTTCAAATCCTGCCTCTGACATATATTGACTTTGTGATGTAGGACAAGTCACTCAGCCTTCTAGTACACTGAGTCAGTGCTGCTTAAACTGTAAATTATCACCATATATGGGGTCATGAAAAATTTGGTAACAGTAAAAGGTTTCTGAACTTTCTTACTGACTTTAAGTCCACTACTCTATCCATTGAGCTTCCTGGCTTCACGTAGATAGTAAACTAGTCTTGAAGTAAGCTAGATGCAGGTTCAAATCCTTTCTGTGATTCATACTGGCTAGATGGCCCTGGACAAGTCATCCTCTTTTCTAAACCAGGGATAAGAATAGGCAAATTACTTAACTCTTGGTGCCCCAGGTAACTCTCTAAGACTATTAGTTGGACTTTGAATTGAGAAAGAAGCTCCTCAATGGAAATTCTCTATATCAGTAAAATCACATATGGTTAAAAAAAATTCATACCCACTCCATGGGCCATCCAGAAGCAACCTTGATATGTACCATCAGCAAGCCAAGAGTTCAGGTAAATAATAAACAAATATTCTCCTCTACCTTGTAACTAGAAAGACAAAATGTTAGAGAGGTGAGTGATTTGCACGGGGTAAAATGTAGACTTGATAGACGCACATGCAGACAAATTCACATACATGAAGATAGGGACTCACACATACAGAGCTGTAATTTCTGCTGCCTCCTAATGATTTCATATCTTTCCTCTGAATTCCCTGGGCAACCCCACTGAGGGAACATAGTAATTCTCAGAACTGTCACCAGCAGGTTCTATGTATCAAGGTCATTCACAGAAATAGTATGACAATGATTATCTTCTAAGTAGTTTACCTCTCTCTGGATAAATTAAATGGCTTGTCTTGGGCTATATGTGGCTATGCCTTGACACCTGCCAAAAATAGAGCTAACACGGTCCTCCCTCTTACTAGTACCTAGGCCTTCACAACCATACACACACACACACACACACACACACACATACATACACACATAAATTCATGAATATGCTCACAATTCACACTCACACATATATACACTCATTTACACACTAATACACATATCCACATGTATCCTTTTATTCCCATGCTGAGCACTCTTAGAGCATGGTACTTTCTTCCAAGATCATTCTCAGGATAATTATTAGTATCCACATTGACCAGGCTGCCCTAATGGAAAAAAGAGCCACCTCCCAACATTGCTGAATATGGATATGTCATCCTTAGGCTAATTATAAGATATTGAGTAGTACAGGCCTCTCTCCCATCCAGTTGGAAGTCATCTATATCTAAAGCCAGTGAAGGTGTTGAATGTGTGACAAGGTTAGAATGCTCAGAAAGTCAATCATGAATTTAGAAGTGTTGTGCATGAACTCAGCCATATATACCTCAGCTGATCGGATCTCCTCAAAGCTTTAAGACCAGGAAGATGCCCAAACTTGGCTAATAATTGCTTTAAGAAGAAAGACTCTTTTTTCCCTATTGCATGTAAGCAAGAATCTTGCTCTGCCCAAGATGGACTTGCTGCTGAAGATAACTGCTGAAAATTCTCTGAGATGACTTTGGAGGTGCCTTTTGGCTCTACATTTGTGATCCTATTTTATCTGTATTTCACAGATACAGAAGCTGACAATACATGAAGATACCTCAGAGGAACATATTCAGTTCCCTTCTCTGCCATCTTAGGACCTGGACAGCTATATTAAAGCCTTCAATAAACCTCATCTAGACACAGGAGTTATGTGTTGGGCTCTGCTTTCACTTTTTAGCTGTGTGATGGTGAATGCTCACCATATAACTATCCATTTAGAGAGCATTTGCTGCTAAATGTTGGGGAAAAGGAAGAGACTGATCATCTCTCCAGCATTGGGCCTCTGAAATGATCACCTCAAATTTAAGGCAGTATTCACTACACAAAGCTGTCTCCCAGGGTTTGAATGTGAGTACACAAAGAGAGGAGAATACCAAACTCTTGACTCAAAATACTCTTATCACACTTCTAATCCAATACTCATTATACTACAATACACTATCACTTGCACCTTGAAGATGAGGATTAAAAAAAAAAGAGGAAAAAGAAGATGTTACATTAGTAGCCAATTAGTGCGTCCAACAATAATGGATATGTAATTAGGGAGGGGTGACCAGAGCTTTGCCATAGGGTGTTGAATATAGAGGATTTATGGTTCTGATAGCATTTACAATCTTTCTGCAAGGTAAAAATAATAGATTATAGTATCAATTCTCTCTCTCTCTTGCTTTTTTGGAGTGGGAAGGGCAACTGAGGTTAGGTGACTTGCCCAAGGTCACATGGCTAGTAAGTGTTAAGTATCTGAGGCCAGATTTGAACTCAGGTCCTCCTGACTTCAGGGCCAGTGCTCTATTCACTGTACTACCTACCCACCTCCCCCTGCCCCAGATTATAGTATCTAGTTAGCAGGAATAATTAAGTAAAATATAAAACGACTAAATGTCAAGGTAGAGGGAACTCTTCCCTTAACTCCTTCCCCCAACCACACAGCAACTTCTCTAGCAGTTACTGCTATCCAAGGGCCTTTGTTTCCCCTTCCACCTACTATGGGGTGGTGTCCCATTTTTCTGTCTCAGCTGAGGGCATACTTTATGCTGCTTGTCCCAGCTATAGTTTGTGATACTTGCCGCCACCACATACGTTCCTAGTTACAGATGTGGATGGACAGATTTTCTTCAAGGCATGTGCAAAAAACTAGTGAGGCGAGCAGGAGAAAAGGGCCATATATGGAATTATATGATATTATATCATATCATATTGTATATTATCACATCTCGTATCATATTGCATTATGTCACATTACATTGCATTACATTATATTATGTTATGCTATATTACATTAATCACATTATAGCATGTCATATTATAGTTGGATGAATATGAGTAGGATAAGCCAAGGATTAGAGAGCCAGAGTACCATTCCCTTTCTTCTTCTCCTTCACCTTCTAGAATACTTTGAGATTTCCCATCATTCACTTCGACTCCTCTCTCTGACATTTCAGGAACAACTCCAAAATTTACTGCTTCTGTTCAGCAACAATCTGGTTGGTAGCATAAATAAGACTGAGTCATTTTTTAAAAATCAGCTTTTTTCCCCCTTGGCAAAGCAGTCTCATTTGTATTATTTATTGTAATAAGTGTCATTTTTAAAGCATGTGTACCCAGAAGCCTAAGCACTGGGCATGCTTTTATAAATCAAAATAATAAATACGTTTTCCCCCTAGTGGCTTGTCTTTACCTGCAAGCCAAGAATGATTGTGGCAGACCAGAACTGTGCTTTGGCTAAAGGCAAAAGGACCCTGGTGTGTGCACACTGATCCTGGAAGGTTCCCTAAAGGTTGAAAGCTTAATGATCTTGAGACCCATTTTAAGGCATTTTCAAGCAGAATCATAGTCATACAATCATGCTTATTGTACCCACAGACTGATTTGGGCTTTAAGGTTAGCTTCAGGAGCCCCCTTTTCTAAAATGATGGACTTGCCTGCCTTCCATGCCTGTCCATGTGGAAGCATTTCCCAGAAAGGTTCCAGTTAATCAGAGGCTGGAGCATGAAATCACGCTGGGCCAAGAAAACTCAACAGAGGCAGCCCCAGCTCATTAAGAGTATGCTTTGTTATGGATTGAATTTATGGGGTTCTTTCCAAATGTCTTGGTCTGCAAAACTGGAAAGTAAAAGTGATCCTTCTTCTTTCACTTCCTTTTTATGGAAGACTTTTTCCCCCCATGGTCATAAGGACAAGATGGATTTCACATCTGTTCCCCCAGCCCCAAACTTGGCATGATGCAAGAGGCAATGTGATCTTATTGTTTCACTAATTCAGACATTTTTTATTGTGCAATGAAAATAAGTTGTGTGTTTTCCCCAGTGCCATTACGTGAGTATGTGTATGTTTCCTGTTTAGAACTGGAGGGAACTTGGAGTGAACTTTGGGGTATTTCAGTCATCCTTTGGTCAAAACCTATCTCTTAGAGGCAGAGTTCATCACACATACATGACTGAAGTCAGCAGGAAGCCTGTCCTCAGAAGCTTTAAGAGTTTTCCCTTGGCATTTAAATTGCTTGAGGATTCTCCTCCTCCTCCTTTTCCTCCTCTTTTTCTTCCTCTTCCTCCTCCTCCTTCTCCTCACCCTTTTTTTTTCTGGTGGTATTAGATGTCCCAATCTGCTCTTAGACCCTACCTTCACTGTGAATAGTTCACTTACATGAGACAATGGGTGGAATGTAAATTGAAATGCCTTTTGTCATAAGGGAAAAAATATTAAAATATTGGTTTTGGACTCAGAAAATCTGAATTTTTAAAAAAGTTTTTAAAAGTTTTTATTAAGCTCTTTGGGAAAGCCACTTAATCTCTCTCAGCCTCAGTTTCCCTCTCTGTCAAATGGGGATTACTGTAGTATACCACTTACTTAATAGGGTTATTGTGGGGAAGGCTTATTTAAAAAAAATAAGCCTTGAAATGCTGTCTAAATATGAATTGTTCTTTTAATTTTTTTCTTTTTTATTGTGAAATTAATCACCAACAAACATAAACAATTCAATATACAAAAAAGAGCAAGAAACTTGTTGTATAAGAAACTCTGAATTCTGTTATATATATTTAATATATTTCTTAAGTAGCATGTGTGTGTGTATAACTTTTTTGTTCAGGTGTTTCAGTCATGTCTGACTCTGTGACCCCAGTTGAGGTTCTCTTGGCAAAGATACTGGAGTGGTTTGTAATTTCCTTCTCCAGCTAATTTTACAGATGAGGAAACTGAGGCAAACAGGGTTAATTGACTTGCCTAGGGTCACACAATTAATAAGTGTATGAGGCCAGATTTGAACTCAGGAAAAGTCATCGTGACTTCAGGTCCAGTGCTTGATCCACAGCACTACTTAGTTGCCCAAATAACACACACACACACACACACACACACACACACACACTCACTCACTCACTCACTCACTTTAAATTTAACAATATTGTAACAAAACTGCTTGATTTCTGTCTTGTTAGGCAGTTTTTGTTTTCTACTGTATATTTAAAAATGGTTTTGTTGACACATTTTTGGGTTTATTTTTCTTTACCCTATACCTGCCACTCTTCCCAGACAAGTGAAGCCCTTCCTCATAACAATATGAATAGGTCAGTTGAAAAAACAACAAAAAACTAAAAACAAACCCAAACAAAATGACCATATTTGAGAATGCATATCTCATTCTGCCTCCATTATCTCTTTGTGAGGAACAAGGAATATGTTTCCATAACCAGTCTTTTGAAGTCACTGTTGTTTCTTGCTTTGATCAGGTTTCTGAGTTCTATTCCTTCATATTATCAATGTTGCCATTTTGTAAATTGTTTTCCTGGTTCCACTCATTTTACTCTGCATCAGTTTGTATGATACTTCCTTTACTTCTTTGAATCTGTTAGTCAGTCAATGAGCATTTACTAAGTGCTTACTATGTGCCAGGTAAGTGCTGGGGAGACAAAGGCCAAAAAAACAATCCCTCCTCTTTCACAGTCTAATGGGAAAGAGAACATATTCATCATTTCTTATACCCTAATAGTATTCCATTATATTTATATCCTGAAATTTGTTTAGCCATTCCCCGATTTTTGTTACTTTTATTTCCAGCTCCTTGTTTCTGCTAAAAGAACTGCTATAAATATTTGTGTATGTGAGTTGACTGGTTTCGGTTTTGTTTTGTTTTGTTTTCCCCTGAAGAATTACAGTAGGACTAAGAACATCTCATAGATACCCAGTAAATATTTTATTGAGGTGAAATGGTATAGTGGGAAGAACTTTGGACTTGGAGAAAGGAAGCTGACTTTGAGTAGGGGATCTGCCACTATCTCACAGCTTACTAATAGTTTGAGCAAATAGTAACTTTTCTGGCCCCCAATTTTCTCACCTGTAAAATGGGGATAATAATGACATACTGCCTACCTCAGAAGGTTGTTATGAGAATGTAAGAGGCTAAATCAATATGAACTGTTAATAACAACAATCCTTCAAAGGATCTGTGATTTTATCCGTCAATATTCTTTTCCTCCATTGGTGTAGAGGGCAACTCCGCCATACCTTTTTATCCAGCATGATTCTGGTCAATAATCTTCCAAATATCTTCTACCTAGGACCCCTGTGACAGGCTGGAAGCCTTAACGAGGGTTCTTAATCTTTGTGTACCATAGACTCCTTTAGCAGTCTGGTGAAGCTTCTCAGAGTGATATTTTTCTTTTAAAATCTGTAATTGAAGGAAACACTCAATTTAGCTAAAATAATAGCTAGCATTTATATTATACTGTAAGGTTTGTAAAGTGCCTTACAAATATTGTCCTCACAACAACCCTGGGAGGTAGATGCTCTTATTATCCCCATTTTACAGATGAGGAAACTAAGGAAGAAAGAAGTTAAATAGAAAATATCTGGGGCTAAATTTGAACTCAGGTCTTCCTGACTCAAGGTCCCGTGTTCTAGCCACTGATACCTGGCCACCTAGTTAGAGGTTAGTGAAATAAATAAGTAATTTTAGAGATGTAAATTTTTTTCTCATCCTAGTTTGTAGACCCACTAAAATGTATCTATAGATTCCTTAGGGGTTAAGAACCTTCCTCTGTTTTTTGGTTTTTTTTTTACATTTTGGGGAAATCAGTGGAGAACTCAGACTGTCTCTTATCCCTTGCTCTCATCACTCATAACTGGTCCACCTTCATTTCTGTTCTTACATTTCCTCACCATCATCCCTTGTGTCATTTCTTGCATTTAGGGCATCATTGGAAATATGCCACAGCCTACTTATACTCACCCACAAGTCAGTCAGCATAATGATGATTCTTCAGAAAGTTGTACTACTTCCAGATTTATAAGCGTATAATATCATTGAGAGAATTTTCTGGTTAAAAAACAAAGCATAACAAAAAAATCAATGATTTAAAAAAGGATCATTGTACTAGGGAGTAGCTTGGGTTCATTAGGAGCACTGCACAATTTTCCAGATGCAATCAAACCTGGGAGAAGTGACATGGGACATGGGACTGTGAGGATTCAGGTGAAGGTAAACAAGGGAGAGACAGAATAGCAAGTGGCATGAACACAGCTTATCTCTTGGTAGCTAGGTGGCACAGTGGATAGAGTGCAGGATTTGGAGTCAGGAAAACCCAACTTAAAATCTGACCTCAGATATTTACTAGTTATGTGACCCCAGGCAAGTGATTTAACCTCTGTTTGCCTCAGTTTTCTCAGCTGTAAAATGGGGATAAATACTTGGCATAATACTTGGTACATAGTAGACACTAAATAATTTTTTCCTTCTTTCCCTCCTTCCTACCTCCCATCATCTTTCCCTCCCTCCCTCCCTTCCTTCCTTTATCTCCTCCCTCCTTCCCTTCCTTCCTTCCTTCCTTCCTTCCTTCCTTCCTTCCTTCCTTCCTTCCTTCCTTTCATCCTTCCTTCCTTCCTCCCCAGCATTTTTCTACGATAAGATAGTAAGGCTATATACTTTGGGGGCCAGGTGGGGACTGTATATAGAAGGAAAAGAAACGCCCAGAGCAGAGAGATTTGTAGCCAGTGCCACTGAGCAGGGTGTAGTAGACTAGACCTGTGAGGAAAAGCATGAATGCAGCAGGATCCAGATGGGAGCACCAGCACTCAGCCAAACCACAGGGCTCCAGGAGTGGAGGATGTCTTCTTTTTTTTGAAGCACCCAGAGAGGGAGGTTTGAATCAAGAACCTGAACTGTGTCTTGTGGTTTGACCACTGAAACAGAGGGCAAAGCCAGCATGAACAGGATTCTTGAGCTTGGAAGAAAGAGATGCCCTTGCTGGGTGCTTTGGTATGTGTCCTTATTCCATTCTAATATCATAATTAAAGAGCTGTATACAATTATGACTTTTCTAAATAACCTTGGTTGACAGCATAGTAGGGGTAGGTTTAGAAATGAAGTTTTCCTGAGTGGGTGGCATTGTGGGCTGTGGCTGCTATCTCATCATGCCCTTTGGTGTCTAGTGCCAGACATGACAGTCTGACAGGCCTTACCACTAAATAAGGTCAGGCAGTACCCACATCGTCCTTGGTATCACACCATGTTCAAACCAACGTGGGTCAAACAAAGGTCACAAAGGTAAGCTAGGACACATCCCTTCTAAATCACCACTTCTTTCCTGACTATGAAGATCCCTCAGACACCTAATCAGCAGCTAAGTGCAATTGCTAATAGACTTTGCAGGACGATTA
This sequence comes from Gymnobelideus leadbeateri, assembly GCA_011680675.1. NCBI lineage: Eukaryota > Metazoa > Chordata > Mammalia > Diprotodontia > Petauridae > Gymnobelideus > Gymnobelideus leadbeateri. Next base: position 3,721 of record WOXC01010100.1, on the reverse strand, counting down.
CTATAAATGCAAATGTTAAAATTCCATATTCAAAGCTTCGGCCCTAAGGGTATCAACCTAATTTAGGGATATTGGGTTTTTGTTTTGTTTTGTTTGTTTGTTTAAAGTACTTAATATATAGAGGAACAACCCAGTGCTTTCTCTGCTCTTGAAATAGACCTAATGCTTATTAACCAGGTGACTAGGAATAAGTCACAACCTCTTTGGGCCTTGATTCCCTCACCTGTACAATGAGGAGAATGGTCTTATCCAGCTGTAAATCCTATGATTTCATAGGCCAGCTGGGGTTATAATTTTAGGAAATCCTTGAACTTGGATGGGAGGAAATTTACATGTTTATTTTTACTAACTTGTATTTGAAATTCGACATTTTCTTCAGTTATTTAAAACCATTGTTCTGAGAGTTATCCAAAGGTTTTCCAAAGGAGTCCATGAAGCAACAACACAGGTTAAGATCCAAAGTTGTAGACAAAGGATGATAACATGTAGATAAAAGCTGGGGGCATGCTGAAGCTGGCTCAGACCAGCTCTTGAGAGCCAATGGTTAAATTTTCAGTGTGAGCATTTACATCTTAGAAATGGGAGTCCCTATACAAATTGATTTATTGTTTTGTTGGTGATCTAGACTTAATAAGGTGTTAATAATACAGATTAAATTTAAAAATATATACATGTATTGTACATATACACACATATCTACACCTACTTCCATATCTGCATCTATGCATATATCTGGTATGAGAAATAGCTCTTTCAGGCTCAGGAGGGGTGAAGTTAAAAGTTTATTATGTGACTGCAGTGGCAGGTGTCTCATAGAATAGACACACCCTACAGAAGCAAAAAAACGCTCAAGCCTTACATACCTGTGCCTGACGCAAGTCCCTCCTCTGCTTCCCATTGGCTAGGTGCTACAGGAGGTGCACCTTCCCGGGACAGCTAGTATATATTTTCTCTGCATATGTCCCATCTCCCCTATGTGCATTGTATGACCATTAAAATAAACCTTTAATCCTTCTAGGGGAGGAGAAGTTAATATTCATGAGCTTATTACACATGAGTATTCTAAGCAAGACTTAACTTTTACCCTACTTAATTGACTTCTAAACAGGATAAAACAATTGGATCCTGTTTTGCCCATTTTCTTCTATATGAGACATAACTCCTCTGTTATGTCTCCCATTCTGCTGACTATTATTCTGAATTTATGGAGAAAAATTTCTCCATTTTATCTCTCAATTTTCCCCTCCCCCCTTCTGCTAGAAGATAATTTCTTGAATAACTATGACTCCTTAAGTTTTGTAAATTATGTTTGTATGATTTCTGTGGAAACAAAATTCAATCATCCCTTATATCTGGGCAGCTAGGTGGCACAGTGGATAGAGTGCTGGGTCCATATGATGGGGTGCTTGGGATATATATGTTTGTAACATCAGTCTATATCTGTAATATTAGTTTGTAATATCAATTTGTAACATCAGTTTGTAAACGGGGTGCTTTGGGATCCATGTCTGTAAAATCACTTTGTAAAACCAGTCTGTAAAATCACATTTCTCCCTCCCCAGTCTCAAAGCATTAACACTGCCCCTTCCCCCTGCCAGTACTCTGCCCAGCAACAATTCATGAACTGTTTATCTCTGCTTGGAACAATAACAAGCTACCTATGAATCTTTCACTAAACTATCTATAAACATTTTAGCTTAGGCAAATGTTATCTCCCTTAGTAGAGTGGCCAGCTACACCATGAATCCTTCAATACCCTATCTATAGGTTAACTCCTTAGCCAATTATACTCATACTGTGTCTCAGTTAGCCTTGGTTTCCATCATCCATCTTGTCAAACATGACATTGATGGGTGGCAGACTGGTCACTCCTCAGTTGGCCCTGACCTCTGGCTGACTTAGTGATATTTCAGGCCTAAAACCACACCTCCAGGTAGCACCCCCTTGGGCTATTTCCCAGTGAATTATGGGCAATATGCCTGAGCAGTTGATATTAAAAGTGCGTGTTCCTTTTTTTTTTTTTTATTTTATAAGCAATTGGGGTTAAGTAACTTGCTCAAGGTTACACGGCTAGTCATTATTTATGCGTGGGTGCCCATTTTCTGAGGCCGGATCTGATCTCGGGTCATCCAAACTCCGAGGCCGGCGCTCTTACTCACTGCGCCACCTAGCCGCCCCTTTAGGGCAATTGGGGTTAAGTAACTTGCCCAAGGTTACACGGCTAGGTTTTTGTTTGTGTGGATTAAGTGTTGGAGGCCGGCTCCGAACTCAGGTCCTTCTGATTCCAGGGCCGGCGCTCTATTCACTGCACCACCTAGCCGCCCCAAAAGTGCGTGTTCCTTTAAGCACTGACCACTCCTTAACTCCTCCTTGATCCCACCCTTACTCACCTAGTTAGCATAATTGACATCTGATTTACTACTATACTCCTTAAAAACTATGCCTATGTTTTCTTTAAATTTGCAGATTCCATAAGAACTCTTGCCCGCTGTGCTGTGCAGTGTAACAATAAACTTTTACAATCTTAGCTTCAAAGTTTGCTTGAGCCTGGTGAATTCTTTCCAGACTGAATTGCAGGGTTTCTGGCCACTGATGGTGATCAGGGTCCCTGGTAGAACCTATTACCCTTCCCTCATCACAGAGTCAGGAAGACTCATCTTCCTGAGTTCAAATCTGGCTTCAGACACTGGCTGTGTGACCCTGGGAAAGTCATTTAACTCTGCCTCAGTTCTTCATCTGTAAAATGAACTGGAGAAGAAAATGGCAAACCACTCCAGTATTTCTGCCAAGAAAATCCCAAATAGGATCATAAAGAGTCAGACATTACTGAACAACAATGAATATATAAATATATATATGTATGTGTATCTATGTACACATCTATATTGCTTGATAAACAGAACTTGAGTTTAGCAGGATTTTGATAGAAGGCTTAGGGAATGAAGTCATCATCAAATTGGAGGCCTGATGACTAATAATACTAGTAATAACAACTGGCATATGTATAATATATTTATTATTTAATATATAATACTTTATAATATTTAGTATTTAATATATTATACACAAACATTATATTACTTATTATATGTATATATCACATATATTCCTATATATGGTTTGCAAAGTATCTCAGCTCCATTATCCCATTTGAGCCTCACAACACCCCTGGGCAAGGAGCCTTCTTCGACCCTATTGGGTTTCTCTCTGATGGACGCTCTCCTGCCACAGCAAGGCAATCAGTTTCTCAAATGTTCCATGCTCCAACGTTCCTCCCACCTTCGATCAGTCAGTTAATTTATTAAGCACCTACTATCATCCCACTGCTGAGGATACAGAAAAAAGCAAAAGACCGTCCTAGCTCTCAAGTCTAGTAGGAGAGACACCAGGAAAACAAATCTGTTTAGATGAGATATACACAGGATAAACTGGAGATCATTGAGGAACAGAAGGCAGTAGCATGAAAAGGGGAGTCAGGAAAAGTTTCTTTTTGAAGTTAGGATTTTAGCTGGGACTTGAAGGAAGCCAGGAAAGCCACAAAGGTAGAGTGGAGGAGGAAGAGTATCCCAGGCATGTTTATAGTCTCTTTGGTCCTGGAATGCTGTCTGACCTAAGGCCTAACCCATTCAGCCAGGTATGACTCACACTTCACCTCCATCAAAGAGGCTTCCATGAGAGGCTTTCTAAGTTAAATGGCTTACCAAAGTTCACACAGGTTAGT